>JASDQU010739323.1:117376-128646 GCA_032191745.1 Picea mariana | reverse complement strand
GCTTGGCCTTGAGGGAAGTTTGCTTGTAAGGTTGCAGTCAAAGAAACGCCTGATCCCCTTTTGCAAATTGGCGTTCAGAGCGATCTTGATTTGCTTGTTTCTTCATGTGATTTTGTGCCATGAACAAATTCTCTTTGAGGGTATGGAGAATAGCCTCTCGATCCATTACTGGAAAACATCTTTTAGCCAATCTAGTACAATGAATGAAAGAGAAAAAAGGGATCCTTCATCTTCATATTTTCGGGAAAGTGCATCCGCAACCACATTGTCTTTTCCTTTCTTGTAAACGATCTCATAATCATATCCAAAGAGCTTAGTCACCCATTTTTGTTGTTTTGTGGAGGAAATGTGTTGTTCTAGAAAATACTTGAGTCTTTGATGGTCTGTCTTAATTTGGAAATGTTGCCACAAAAGATAAGGGTGCCATAGATTAATGACATGCAGAATAACCAACATTTCCTTTTCATAGATGGATTTTCCCAGATTTCTTTCAGATAGTTTCTTGCTGGTAAAGGCCAAAGGTCGACCCTCTTGCATAAGGACAACACCAATTCCTTTCCCTGAGGCATCACATTCTAACACAAAGGTCTTTGTGAAATCGGGAAGGGCGAGGATTGGAGTGGTGCACATGGCCATATTCAAGGTTTGAAAAGCTTGAGTAGTGGCTGGAGTCCAAGTGAAAGAGTTCTTTTTGAGGAGACAAGTGAGAGGTGATGTAATCTTCCCATAATTCTTAACAAACTTGCGATAATACCCTGTTAAGCCCAAAAATCCACAGAAGCTCTTAAGATTCTTTGGGTGAGGCTAGTCTTGCATAGCTTGAATATTTTTAGGATCCACATTGATGCCATCCTTGCCAACCAGATGACCCAAGTATTCTACTTCTGAGGCACCAGAAGAACATTTAGACTGTTTCAGGAAAAGTTGGTGCTGAGAGAGTAGATGGAGAACTCAATCCACATGAGAAAGATGGTCTGTCTAGTTTTTGCTATAGATGAGGATATCATCAAAGAAAACTAAGACAAAATGGAAGAGAAAAGGACGTAAGACATGATTCATGAGGCTTTGGAAGGTGGAGGGGGCATTACACAAGCCAAAGGGCATGACCAAAAACTCACAGTGGCCCTCATGAGTTCTAAAGGCAGTCTTGGGAATGTCTGCCTCTCTCATACATATCTGGTGGTAGCCCGAACGAAGATCAAGTTTAGTGAAGAATTGGGCGCCACTCAATTCATCCAGGAGGTCATCAATGACATAAATGAGGAATTTGTCTTTGATGGTAAGTTTGTTGAGGGCACGGAAGTTAGGACACATTCACCAAGAACCTTCTTTTTTCAGGACCATGACCACAGGAGAAGAGTAGGGGTTCGTACTAGGGTGGATAAGGCCTGCATTAAGGAGTTCCTGGACCATTTTCTCAATTTCATTTTTTTGGGAAAAGGGGTGACGATACAGACAAATATTGGGAGGAAGGCTTCTAAGTACAAGGAGAATGTAATGATAATGAACACCATGGGAAGGAGGGAGTCCTTGGGGAGTGGAAAATACCAATTGATGTTTAGAAAGGATGGCTTGGAGGTCTTGCGGGACCGAGGGTGTCTCTGTTGCTTATATGGAATGGAGTTGGGAGATAACACTAGAATGACCTTTTTTGAGAATCTTTTCCATGTGATGGGAACTAATGATCTCAGGTGAACCGACGATGATGCCTTGGAACTTATATTGGTGGCCCTCCTAGTTGAATTGCATGGTTAAGTCTTTAAAATCCATGAGAATGGGACCCAAAGTCCTTATCTAGTCTGCACCCAACACAATGTCACAACCTCCCATCTCGATAGAAAACATATGTGATTTTAGGTGGTGGTCACCAATTTGGAGACACACATTTTCACAACGCCCTCAACGTTTCATGGAACCATCATTGGCAATCATGATTTGGAAATTATTGACAGCATAGATGTAGCAATGAGTTTGTTGGGCAATGCCACTATCAACTAGAATGATGACCTTCCGATGCTTGATGTAACCAATTAGCTTGAGGGTTTGGGGAGTGGAGAAGCCAGTGAGAGCATTGAGGGAAATGACCGGTTCTACTTCGGGAGGGTCTGAGGGATGGGTTAGGTCAGTGGATTCAAGTGACTCAGACACAAGGGGAGTTTCTACATCCTCTTCCAAAATATCCTCGGATATGGCCATAAAAATACTTTGTTCTTTACACTTGTGGCCCGGGAAATATTTGTCATCATAGTTATAACAAAGGCCTTTGAGTTGGCATTCAACCATTTTAGCCCTGGTTAATTTTTGGATGTTTAGTGGAGCAGAGGGAGTAGTGGGATTTACTGGTTTAGGGCGAGGGATAAAGGAGGGTTTTCGGTTTTGAGAAGATACAACTTGTTGTGCTTCTCTATCTCTTTTAGTATCCTCCACTCAACTTTGAGGCCGAGCCATGAGGACATGGGATAGAATTGCATCCTTGAGGCCGCTGATAAAACACTCTCGGAAAAAGGCATCAGACATGCCCTCTGTTCTAAAAGCCAGGTGCTCAAAGGCAGCTATAAAGTCTTCCACTGTTCCTAATTGTTTCAACTTTGTCAAATGGCCCAAATGGTTGGTGTCAGTGTCAAAGTGTTCATAAAGCTCTACCACAAAGTGTGTCCAAGCAATATACCCTTGACGAGAAGTTTTTCTCCATTGCCACCATTTCCAAAATTCTTGATCTAGATGGAGAACACCATACCAGAGTTTGGCTAAGTCATTTGTAATGCCGTATAAAGAGAAATAATGTTCCATTTGGGTTACCCAACTAGTGGGGTCCGAGCCATCAAATTTGGTCACATCCAGCCACAGAAGGCGTAGGTCATGTTGAAAGTGATGGTTATGAAAGTTATGGGAATGAGAGGAATAGTCAACTTTAGTATGTGGAGGTGAGGAAGAGGAAGGGTTATCTGTAGGGATATGCAGTTTGGTGCAGAGTGCCGAAAATATAGATTCAAGCTGGGTGGTGAGGTCTTGTTTGATTTCCTCCATTGAGGACTACATGGTTGTATTGATGGCGACAAGATTGGCACTGAGTTGTTTCACTTCTTGTTGGGTCTCGATGAGACCAAATTGCAAGGTGTTGAAGCGAGCTTCCAAGTATTGGCTACGGGTATGGGCCATGAGGATGGGGGAACTGAAAAGGGCTGGGCGGGGTAAAATTTTTTTCCAAAAAATGATATGGATGAATTTGATAAGGGCGAAGAGATGAATCCAATGGAATAGGTCTCAAATAATGGTGAAAAAATTTCCAGACTTTTCTTTTTTTTTCTTATTTTTTTTACACCTGTGGATTTATACTCCAGTCTGAAGAATACTGTAGTGATGAAATGCCCAAATGCTTAATCAAGAAGAAATGTGTAGTGATTTGGAAACCCAAACACAGTTGCACGACAATAGATCTTGTCTATTTTAATTTGTTTATGTTTCTGTCCCCAAGGGTTAGGTATTTAAGGGTTCTACAAACAAGGGTTTTCCCTATTCTATAGCTCTCTGATATACGTGCAGGGTCCAACAATAGTACTCAGCCCAATATCTAAGGACACTAACTAAGGAGGATAGACCATACCCTTAGTCGTACTACCCTACTACCCAGGTACTAGAGAGTATCTTTCCAAGTGTTTTTCTCAGTGACACTATAGCAGTCAGTCGGCTGATCGGTTTATCTAAAGAGGGCTTCAGGTAATCTAGGTTGATTCATACACAGATGTTGTCTGATGTGCTACCTCTCAAAGGGGTACCAATATGGGTTACAAGGTGGCCAACAAATGTGCGCTTGAGTACCACTTGTATTTCCTGCGTGTATGAATCCCTGAACTGCGGGTTTATGCACATAATGACAGATCTCTGTGGATTAAAGACGCTAGAATACGTCTCTACCCTAAAAAAAAAATTTAACCCACACTTTCTGCCGAGGAAAGTGCTCTGATACCACTTGTAATATACCAGATATAAAAAGTACGCAGGACAGAAATAAAATGCTAGAAATGGTAGTAACAACAATATAACCAGAACAATCACCACAATAGCACTGAAATGATATAAGAACAACAACAGAAATAACACTTTGATTATGAAAGCAATGTTCACAGGCCTCTTTGAGGGAGAAACCTCCAGTTGAGCAGCACTCTATTACAATATTATCCAAGCTAGAGTTCTCATACCCTTGACTCCTATTTATACTAAATATGTCTATTAAAAGAAGCATCTAGAGGAAGATCCTTCTAGAAGCAGAAGCTTCTATTAGGTCTTATTACATCTGCCTTATTCTATTTTATTGAAAGGCCTTATTAATATTGACCTTTATTACATCTGAATATATTGTTCTACCTATGTGCGGGTTAGGACCCTAACAACCCCTGTGCCAACATGCCTTGAAAAGATGCAGGTTGTTCAAGTTTTGGGAACTCAAAGGGATGAGGGCCCAAGTGAGGTTGCTGTAGTTTCTCATGGATTACTAGGATCCAGATAGTGAGAGCTTCAACCTTTATGGAAAACCATTAAGGATTGAAGTCGCGTTAGGGTGAGTTGGTGAACCTCAAAGCCCAGGGAGTTGGGAGAAGTATGAAGATATAAGAGTACATAGATGCTCATTGTATAGTAGGGACCAAAAAGGTCGAGAGTCAACTCCCCATTCGAGTGATAAAGAATCCAAGCCTCAATATTGTTGTCCTCGTTTTGACCTGAATCACAGGATCGACTTCGTTGCACCAGGCATTGAGGCTACTTATGTTCTAGTCCGTAGAGTGTTTAAGACCCATGGTGTACGATTGGTGCACCTCGCTACTGGCTAATATGAAGAACTAGTTGACATAATGTGAACATGGTGACAAGAGCAACTTTGGGTTTGCATCCATCTTGTGTAGCTTTTTCTTCAAGTGGGTTCCATATTTGGGACCTAGAGTTGAGATCATTCCTCAAGGACCTCGCGATCCAGCCATGGAACGATGGACCAAGGTGATGAGACGATAAGGGGGAGGTAGGGTGCCCACAACCTACAATGATTATTTCTTTTATTGGTGGAGATGACAGGTCATTTATATGGATGAATACCGCTATGCAGGGATCGACTTCAAAGGGGACCCTAAAATGCCATTTCCACCAGGGACCGCCTACGGGGACATAGGTATGTCAAATTTTTTAAATATTTCATTTTTTTGTATTTTTGTATAGGAAAACAAAAATATTTTTGGATGATGTTTAAGTACTAAATAGACACGTGTGACATAGACATAGGTCCGCGACGGCCAGGCGGGATTCCACGACATCGTCGGAGGAACCGGGGAGATGAGGCGGTGGGAGGAGAAGAAGAGAGAGTCCTTCAAAATGTGAGGGGAAACCTATCTCGTTTGACACATAGATATTCTAGGTTCGATCCCCAATATGGTCGCCAATTCTGTTATGAGGAAAATCTCTCTATGGCTAGGGGTAAACCACGATAGACATAAATGACTCCAGAAATCAACTCTATTCTCAAGTATTCTATGTAAACAAATATGCTAACAAGACAAGATAAAACACCTACCTCATCCAGATGTTCGATGAAGTCCACCGTTGAGCACTTGAACCAAAGTGATATACATCCAACTAGTCCTCAACAACCAAGCAACACAAGCATATGGTGGTAATATATGATGTTAGCACATTCAATAACATAATCCGTCAACATTCATAACAAATATGCCCATGGAATAATATTTCAAATATTTTCAAGATATCAATTGGATGAGAAAAGAGTATTTCTAGTAAAATATAATCAACAGAAGTGAGTAAGTTACAAACTTCTATGTCGGCACGGTTCAGAACCAAGAAACTAAGTTCCTTCCAGGTAGGCCTCCACCATGTCAATCCTCCACTAAAGGCAAGCTCATATAAGAGATAAAATCAAGTTCTCAATCAATAAGGGAAGAGCTTGGGGGTTGAACAATGTGTTTAGAATTAAAGGACAAAGGGATGTAGACTCAATGTGAAGTGAATAATTCCTCCAGAGTAACTTTGCTTTCTAAGATGAATTATTTCTCCTCTTTTAAAGTGGAAATAAATGGTCGAGTCAAAATGTTTCCAGTATATGGAAGTCCAAGGATCATTTATCTCATGATGTGACATGGAAAACCAACACCATTTTTTAATTTTGGGCACATTTCCCGATGTACACGGGTTGTAGTGGTGCAACTTGCGTATACAGATGCTGTATAGTAGGCAAGGTGCACACATGTGGGAAAAACGTATTTTTATCTCTAGTATTTGCAAAAGGGGACTTCAAGTCTGCATAGGGAAATGGAAAAAGGCCTTCTATGCAAGATCACACGGGGTGAGGCAAATCTTTCTCTAACAACAACCTTTAAATATTTTATACATAAGTTTTTAGAAGTTTACTTAGATGATTTGACATTCTTTATCTTATTGAAGGATCATGTTGAAGTATTGAGATTGATTCTAGATAGATGTAGACAATCTCATATTTCATTGAATATTAAGAAATGAATTTTCAACGCACCTTTTGGAATCTTGTTAGGGCATGTGATGTGTAAACAGGTTGTGTTTGTGGATCATGCGAAGATTGTTATCATAGTTAATTTACCACCACCTACGTCAGTGCACCAGTTGAAGAGTACACTTGGTCATACAAGATATTATAGGAAGTTTATAAAGAGATATGCACATATTACCATGCCGATGGATAAATTGTTGAATAAGGACATTAAATATTAGTGGAATGATGAATGCCAACAGAGTTAGGAAATTTTGAAGGAGAATATGGTGACTGCGCCAATTCTAGTGTTTCCAAATTGGTCAAAGGAGTTTAATGTGCATGTAGATGCATCATCAATAGAACTTAGAGCAGTGTTGACACAACCAAGAGAAGGTGATATAGATCACCCAATTGCATTTGCAAGAAGGAAGCTGTCAGACTCAGAGCATAACTACAATACTACAAAAAGAGAAGGATTAGCTATGGTATATGCATTGCAAAAGTTCATATATTACTTGTTAGGCCAACATTTTAATATGTTTATAGACCATTATCCTCTTAGATACTTAGTTAATAAACCAATGTTATGGGTAAGAATATGAAAATGGTTGTTATTGTTTCAGGAGTTTGACTTCAAATTTTTGGTGAAGCCTAGAAGATTGAATGCAGGACTAGATCATTTGTCAAGGATTACAAATGGAGAGGAACCAAGCAATTTGGAAGATAAATTTCCTGATGCTCAACTATTTTTATTACAAATTGTAGATGAATATTCTTCTAACATTATTGAGTTTTTGAGTACAGGAATGACCCCAAAAGAATTTACTACCATGCAGAAAAAGAACTTGCTAGTAAGAGCTACATATTATCAACTGATTGCAGGTCATTTATACAATCTTGGATATGTGTGATGGAGCATGAAATACCCATTATTTTGGTATAATTTCATGAAGGCATAGCTAGAGGAAATTATGTAGGAAATCCTATTGCGTTGAAGATATTGCACGCAAGATTCTAGTGTCCAATAGTTCACAAGGACTCAAAGGAATACTGTCAACATTATGATGCCTGTCAAAGGGTTGGAAATCCATCTAGGAGGGATGATATTCCATTGAGACCTTAGGTTACCTTACAAGTATTTGATCAATGGGAAGTAGAATTTGTAGGACCTATTAACCCACCATCAAGAAGGTCAAGAGGAAGATATATTATTATAGTGACAAAATACTTAACTAGATGAGATGAGGCAACAATAGTGAAAGATTGCAGCGCAAAGACTACAACTCACTTTTTATTTGAATATGTAGTCACCAGGTTTGGATGCCCTTGAATTTTGATGAGCGATCATGGGACTCATTTCATTAACAATACAATCGAGGGAATGATTGAAGAATTTGAGATATATCATCAGAAGAGTACTCCATATCACCCTCAAGATAATAGAACAATAAAAGCATTTAACAAGATATCAGAGAATTCCTTGACCAAGATTTGTAATGTGAACATAAATGATTGGGACTTGAAGGAAACAACAATACTATGGGCTTATAGAACTACATGCAAGAAGCTAGCAGGCCGAACACCCTTTAGATTGGTTAATGGACAAGAAGAAGTATTTCCCTTGGAGTATTTGATACCTAGTCTGCACATTGCAGCTATTAGAGAGATAATAGAAAAAGGCATAGTTCAAGAAATATTGGCTCAACTAATGGAATTAGAAGAAGATAGGATCATAGTTGGTTATCATCAAGAGGTACAAAAAGCAAAGGAAAAATATTGGTATGACAAAAATATTAAGAAGAAGAAGTTCAAGGAAGGAGATATGGTTCTCCTCTATGACAGTAAATATTTGTAGCACCTAGGGAAGCTTAGAATGCATTGGCTAGGGACATATGAGATCAATTCTATCACAGATGGAGGTATTGTGTAGCTGTAGGACTTAGAAGTTAAGGAAGTTCAAGGATTGTTGAATGGTAGTTGACTGAAACTGTATAGGGATAATCGACCCACTAGCCCTCAGTAGTTGCAACACAGAAGTTATACTTGTACATATTGTAAATAGTAGGAGTTAAAAGAAGAAAAAGAAGAAAAAAAGTGGAAAAAGGAGAAAAATACAAAAAGAAGTAAGTAGATGGATAAGGGATAGACAAATGATGGAAAGATACAGTGCACACACAAACATAGATTTTGTTGTCCATGCCCCACATTCCCAATTCAATCATCACTGTAGAAGATATGTTGGGATGTGTTCCTAAGTTGATATATGTAGAGCATGATGTGACAGAGATAGCCAAGTTTGCAAAAATTGCACATGAGGTTTACATGGAAAACATAGGGTTAACTTAGAAACAAATCTCGATAATGGAACCCAAACAATGGATAAACAAAATTTACAACTATGGAATTACGAATCTATTGGAAATACGTCACTTTGGTAGGGGGAAGGAACTTAATGTATGTGTAAAAAAAAAATTGGCACGCATACATGGAGGGTTTTTATATATGGATAGACATGTCTTGATTGATTTCAAATTAATCACTAAGATTATAGGACTTCCAATAGATGGGGTGAAGGTAGAGTAGTACCCCGATGATGAAACGAAGGAGAAGGCTATTGCAGATGAAGTGAAAGAAAAATTTGACACTGATAGGGGTAACCGAGGTATGATCATTAAGAAAATCAATGACCCAACCACCATATTTGCAATGAATTTTATGTCTTGAAAGATACTTAGAAGGTGTCACAAAGAAGAGGTTCCTGCAGGGGTAGTTGCAGCAGTTGTGCAGTGCACAAAAGGAGCACAAATGGTTCAATAGAACCATTTGTTGGCACAGGGGAAGACCAGGGTTCAACGCTTAACAATGCACCAACAAAACCCCAACTACTGGCACTTTTGGCAACACCTACGAAGCAGGCGAAGTCTCACCCGAGGTAGAAGTAGGGGGGGTTATAGGACGCAGGTGTCTGTAACCAAGATGGGACACAGATCTATGATAATAACACTTCATAGGGTGTTCTATTAACACTTTCAAGATTACATGTGTTAGTTCATTAGCTTTATTAACATCTCAGAACATACCCAAAGATAGATCGACGCAGTAACAATAAATGATTATATATACTGATCATGTTAAGCCCTAAATAGTGGCTCATTACCCCTTAATTGGGGCATATTACATTAGTAATGTTATTTTATTTATGTCAGCTTTAGTCCATTAGTTGTAATTATACCTCCTAGTCTACTATATATACCAAGGAGACATTTTCATTTGGAATCATCTTGTATTTGGACATTTATGTGGGCATAAGGAGGTTTCCCCCTCGAAGAGGCTTATTATATGAATTTATCTCTTTTTCAAGGTGTTGGGTACTTTTTCTGAGGTTTTTCTATGCTATATTTATATTTGTTCCTAACATATGGTATCAAAGCTCAAGGTCTTGGGATTTCGTTGCTACATCTAAGACACCTTGGCATTTTCGCTATAACGTTTTTTCTACAAAGATTCAGAAGGAATGACTTGGAGGATATTTAGTAGACGTATCAAGACCCTAAAATATGGAGGCTATTCACCAAAATTAGTAAGGTATCTGTGATAACCATTTCATCTTCTGGGTCATCTTACATTTGTAGATACACTCTGTGGAAGATAGGGTATCTGACTAGTCCTATTGACTACTCTCAAGCAAGTGTTATAGGTAAAACAATCATAACTTCTTCCTAGAGTATACAAGTGAGATATCCTTGAAAGGACAAAAATCACCAAGTTGTGGTGAAGTTACCGTAAATTCCACTTGGAACATCCAATTTTTATCAGACCTGGGGAATTGCAGAGAAGAAATATAGAGACCTACAAAAAACAAAATTTCATACTCAGAAGGGCCAAAATTTTGGAGATACAATAAAAGGAATTTCTAGTAGAACCACCTCAAAATCAAGGTTTAAAGTGATACTTGGACAACATGCCACCAAAAAAGGGAACTTCTACACCAAATAAGCCTCCAGACAATCCTACTTGGACTCTTGATGAAGGTGAAGAAATGCGTAGGGACATAAATGATTTACAAAAGAAAACAGTAACAAAATATGAACTACAAGAGATGATGTATTCAACGGAAGCTAAGTTGGAGGAAACCAATGCTAAGATGGATGGTTTAAAAGGGGAGATCATGAAAGGATTTAAAAATTCCTGATAGAGAGGACACCGGAAAGTGAAAATGTATCCCATGAAATTCATGATGAGGACACAGGGAAGGTGAATCAAGAATGTAGAAACTCCAACTTTGGGTTGAAGACCAACCATGTTCCTAAGATCGATATGAGGAAGTTTGATGGCAAGGACCCAATCACATGGATACTTCAAATGGAGAAATTCTTTGATCTACATAATATGCCACATACACAAAAGGTACAAATTTCTTCTTTATATTTAGAACCTAATCAATTTGTATGGTATCGATGGCTTTGTTCTCGCAAATCACTCGTCACTTAATTTTCATGGAAGGAATGATAACACACTATGAGGATACAAGGAGCAATACCTTATTTATTCAATTGATAAATCTCAGGCAAAAGGGTTCAGTTACAGAGAACATTGAGAACTTCCAAAGATTGAATATAAAGGTAACAAATATTCCATATGATCACTTGATTGATGTATTCATAGAAACTTTAAAGGATAACATTCAACATGATGTCCGCCTTTGGGAACCCAAATCATTGGAGAATGCATTTAGGGTGGCAAGAAATGTTGAAAGTAAAAA
>JASDQU010739323.1:87983-107767 GCA_032191745.1 Picea mariana | reverse complement strand
ATTTGACATATTATATAGTTGAAATTGTTAAGTGATTTAATAGACATCTAGAAGATAAAATAAGCATTGTTTTTGTTGTGAGAATCTATTATAAATTTATTTAATATATGTTATATGCTTGGAAAGTGCGCCCCAAGGGTTGTACCTTGTTGGCATTGAAGTACACGTGTATGGTATTTACTCTCTTTCACTATCGAGTGATTTTTTTGATGTAAAATGAAGTTATTGCCATTGTAACTAAATTCTTCAGATCGACCCTAAGGGTGAATATTCACAGGGATTAGATTTGGGAAACCTTGAGTAAATGAGGCGAAATTATAGATTTGCATTAATTGTTGGATTCATGGGATTTCGATATGTATTGTGATTCTAAGTTGTGCATTTTGGTTGTGGATAAAATAATAAAATATTTTCTTATATACTTTGAAGGGACCACCATCCATTACATACATTGGTTTATTGGGTGTTCTCCGTAGACTTTAGCAGTCAAATCATTGCATGGAGGGGGTCCCTTGTTCCACAAACAAGGGGATCTCATACACCAATTTGGTGTATGGTTTGGTAGTGACCTTAAATATTTTTTATTATTATAATTATTATATAATACATTACAATTACTATAATGCATTATTTCCCAAGCTTCACAAATATGGTCATCCATTTAGCTAATTCGAAAAAATCGACCAATTTGGGAGACTAAAACATGGCACTCATTATGGAGGGGCATTCCTCTCAGAGAGACAATGTCAATGCAACACAAAATCATGTAAAGTTATGCATTGAACCCTGTGAAAGAGAAAATAATCATTACAAATTTCATTTGTTCACCACGGGAGCTATGGTGGATTTTGTGCTATGAAAAATAAAGAGGTTAGTCTCATTAGGACTCAAAGTTCTATGAAAAAACTACATTTGTGATTTCATCCTATTATGATGTGTTTTGGCCCCTGAAATGTGACATAGATGATCATGATTGTTTTAGATTTTGGGCACGAAAACATGAGAAATGATTATGTGAGTGTGGATTATGTTTCTGAATTCCCCAACCCATGTGCTTTGCATGGTGTTGAAATAAATATCATAAGTATCCCCTACCCTCATCAAAAATACCTTAAAATGGTTTCTCATCAGACTGGTGAGAGAGAACTGTTTAGTTGAATTTTGCATAGAAAATGCTCAAAAACCACAAAAGTCGTGTGCTTCCTTGGTTCTTGCAATTCATAACATTATATCTTCCACATATGAAATTAGAATGGTTCCTTATTAGAAGAAATGCATAGAAGACATATACATAGAGGTATTTCCAACAACTCATTGTATGTTATCTTTTGATGCCTCTTTGATATACTTTGTTTACGAGAACAAGAAACTATGCATTTTAGCACAATTTTTAACAATTAAATTTTAAAACTTTTGGAGCTTGGAATTGAATTTTGTTAGCTTGAAAATGATCATCAATGACCTTAAAAAACATGTCCAAGCCAGTCCATCTATTCAAATACATCATTTCATTGGTATGCATAATTTAGCCTAAAGCAAGGCACATTGTGTAGTACTTTTGGACCTTGGAATTGAATTCAGTTAGCTCCATGATGACTAGTGAGATTAAAAATTGTTCCAAGCCACTTTGCATTTGAATTCATCATTTGGTTGGTGTTGGCAGCCAAAAATTCATGTCAATTTTATCATTGTAAAATGTCCTTTTCAAGGGATAAAAAATTTTGTCGCTGCCTCCTTCTCCTTGCAAACATTTTAATCATCTTTGGCTTTGAAAAATTTCATTGGACTAGTTGTTTATATGAGTTCATTATTTTTAATCTATCGTTCTCCTTGTTCAATTTCATGACTGAAAGCATGAAATTAGAACAATTTTTGGTTTGAGGACATCATACAGTTTGTGGTTTTTTCTTTTGCAAGTTGGATAACATTTAAGGGCATCTGATATTTCCATCAGACATTGTAAACCTATTATTTTATTGGTTGATCCCTTACCATAGCACTTGAGTTATCCACCTTGGGGGTTATGACTTAGTCATTTTTATCCTTGATTATTTGTTTTTCACATTGACATATACATGATTGTGCAGCTAACATAACTTTGGTTTAATTTGAAATATGAATACTACCCCTAGCAGTCGTATCATAGTCTCGTCATCCTAGTACAGGACTGACACACTTACCTTCAAACATCACCCCTTCATCCTGCATATCTCAAGCCTGCATTCATTGTTTCAAGTGGTAAGTTTTGGTGCTTTGGGTTCGTCATTCATTTCACATAGTGGTTTTTTGTTCTGTGCTTCCTTTGGTTACTACCCACTCGATGCTCTAAATGGTTGTTATGGTGGTTTCTTGAATCCTTAGGTATCAGGTTTCTCCTGATTATGCCGACCTCATCCTACATTTCGTGTGTTGGAGAACACAACCCACCTTTCTCTACCCTTGTTGTTTCTGTGTGACCATATCAATGGCGCCCGTGGTGAGGATCAAGCCCAATGGTTCACAGACTCTCCTCTCTCATGACGATGTCGTGCACGACCTTGTGGCGTATGGGTAGGATGGTTTCATAAGATTATTTGAGGGTTTCAACCTCACAGTGGCTCAAGCCTTCACTCAAACTTTCAATGGAACCAGGGATAAAATTGGATATTTGCAGTTAGAGGTGACCGAGAGTTCCATTGTTGAGGCTACTGGACTGTCCCAAGAGGGAAATCGATGGTTTAAAAACATCAAGATCGAAGGTGTGCCCTGGCATTTACTCATGGCCTCCAAGAAATCGTGTTGTTGTGCAAAAGGTACATCAATTGCTCTTTTCAAACCACGATGGCATGGCTTGCACTTGATGCTTAAGCAATTTATTACCTGTGAAGGTACATACGGTTTGGTCTTCTTGTATCATATTCATTTATTAATGGTATTCTTGGGTTATAATTTGAATATGTTGGTTTATTTACTTAGGAGCCTGCATAAAAATGGCTAATTTCTATCAGAGACAGAACTTAAACCCACAGTCAAGCATGTTCCATCATGGCCTCATCCGAATTCTCGTGGTTTCGCATCTGTCCAAATCTGGGGACAGTTGGGAAAATTTCGTGCATAGAAATAGTTTTACCCTACCTAAAAATGTAACAGACTTACCTCTGCATTTCGATGAACATCCCAGTCCATGTCAATCAAACCCCCCTATGGAAAACCTATATGTTAATTTACAAGAAATCCCTATGTCCATAGATCAAATCCTTGATGTTATCCAGGAGCCATCCAAAGGAAAGAAACCAAAACACTATTTTATTCCTAGAAAATCTTTGGAAGAAGTTTTAGTTGATCTAAAGGATAAAACTCTTATTGTTCCTAGTCCTGATCCAATTCAGATTGATTTGAATGAACCAACTGTCAAGAAAAAGGGTATACATAAGAAACAGAGTAGTCCAGATATCAGATTCAAAAATAAGAGACATGGTTGTCTCGTATCTAGAAAAATGAGAAATCGATAGCGTGAAAATGAGAAATCGATCCCTGTGATCGAGATCGATGATCATTTTTCTGAGAATGATATCGATGATTTTATTTCTCAAGAGGATATCGGTGACTGGATTTTGGGGAATGATATCGATACTGATACAACACAGTTCGATTTCATTTCTAATATCCCACCATTCCTAAAGAAACAAGAGGGTTTTTTTCGTATACATCATGATTTGGAAAAGATCATGGGACAAGTTAAATTGCCCTCTGCAGAGCAGGCTCGACCTTTGCCTAGCATAGAACTGGTTCATTGCGAAAATTGTTTTGATTGGATTGAGAGATATTACCGAGATGTCCCCTACTTGCAAGCACGATTGAACCAAGTGGTAGCACAAAATTCAATGCCTGAGAGGGAGAAGGATGATTTGAAAGCCTACATTCGATCAAATGCACATAGGGATAACAAGAGAATTAAGTGGTCTGGTAATGTGATCATTAAAAATTCAACAAAATTCAACACCATTATAAATTCAAACCTACCTGAGGCCTCTCTGTCAAATTTATGAAATGGTAATTAGTTGTTTTGTTTTATTTGATTTTGTTTGAGAAATAATAGGTAGATTCTTTTTCTCTTTTTTTACTTTTTTTATTTTGAGACTAGCTACAAAATCGAAAGATTCTGTAGTCAAACAGTTTAAATTATTTGTTTGTATTATTATCTAAACTTTGATTTTGTTTTATCATTTCAGGTAAACAACAGAT
This sequence comes from Picea mariana, assembly GCA_032191745.1. Lineage (NCBI taxonomy): Eukaryota > Viridiplantae > Streptophyta > Pinopsida > Pinales > Pinaceae > Picea > Picea mariana. The sequence goes on along the minus strand of JASDQU010739323.1, from coordinate 103,543 downwards.
TATGGTGCTATGTTTAAGGAAAGGAATCATGGGCTAAGCGTTCAATAGATTAGTGATTTCTCATTTTGAAAAAACATTGTCATTAATATAAATATTTTTTATTTAAAGACTCCAACAGGAGTATCTTTTGTTATTCTATTTTTGTAAAACAAACTTATTTTTAGAGATCTTCCTCTATCTTGCATGATAGAAGGTAACAGATCCAAGACATGTTTAAATAGCTATGTTGCTTGGTGTTAGAGGCATGTTTTCCTAGACCATAGAATGGACATATATTTTTGAAATTATTTGAGAAAACAATTTGCTAGTTGGCTTTAGACCTGTGTAAACTGTGCAGTGTTATCTTCATTGTCTTCTCATGTATTTTCTCTATATGGAATGTTATCACTGTTGAATTAGCTTTAGTCTTTTCTTCATGTGACATTTTATATCATTGTGTTTCTTTATGCTGTCGTTATATGTTGGTATATTTTATGCATGTGATCAATCATCTATTGATACATTTTGAGTTTATGTCTGATGTTGAATAGTTGATAACACCTTTGTCGAGGGTTGAGATTTATTTCATCCTCAGTTATTGAACATCTTAAGGTTACGTGATATATAATTATTTATCTTTCTGTTGTCTTAAAACTCACTCCAGAATATGAAAAAAATTCTTGAATTTCTTTAGGAAGTATTATGATTGTTTATGTCATAGGTTTCCACTTAGCACAGGACAAGCAAGAGCTCACACAAATGCAGAGAGATAAACTTAGTTTATTTTTGTTGATCATCTAGAGGTTAGTAAATGTATTGTTTTCTTTTATTATTTAAAGTTGTTTGTATATGAATGAACAATCATTGCATTATTTACACGTTAATTAGCTTTGTCTATTTTCGTTATGTCATTGCAATCATTTTCATTCAGTGTTTATTAGTTTGATATTTAGAGCATTATAATGAGCTTTGTTCATACTTAATTTTGTTTAGAAACATTATTTCAAACATTTAATTTCACAAGATTTTATTCAAATCTTGTAAACTATATATATTCATTGTACATTAACACTCTTAGCTGAACATTTGTAATTAATGTGTTGATTGTTAGAATCATATCTTTAATTAGTTTATTTCCTTTAGTTTTTTTTAGGACTCTAGTTGGATAACGGAGCCATAAAACCCGTTAGGTTAGATCATACCAAGAGTCTTGGGTTAAATAGACAACCCCAGTCCGGATCTTCCCTTCTAGTTGACAGTGTGTCATAAATGCCCGTCAACAAATGGCGCTAGAAGGAGGACCTGAAATTCAATGATGGCACGTGGAGGTCGTAAGATTCCCTCAAACAATCGTTCTCCTATCGTAACATGTAGTCTCTCAGACAATAACATTACACTTGACCTAGCTACTAACTCAAACATTACCCCTGACATTCTCATCAAACCAGTGACACCAGTTCCTTAAGGGACTGACATCCAAGAAATTGTTCGCCAGTCAATCATAAAAACATAGAGTGCTTTATCCTGAATTAGACAACCTAGTAGACAACTTAATCAACCCCTTGACTTCACAAATCTGCAAGAACAACCTCAAGACATTGGTCTGCCTGAAAACCCTTTAGGTGGTAATATTACCAATCTTGTTGAAGCACTTAACCTTGGTGCTAGAGGATCTGGTATCCCACCATCCCCACCTAGTTCTTCTCCACCCTCTTCAGGAGAGGAATCCTCGGATGAAGGCAGTTCTTCATCTGAACCATAACAACCTTCAACTCCACCAACTCCCATGGAAAACCAAAATAATCCTGCCAGACCTTGGCTTGATCAAGATGTTGTGGCAATACCTGGACCCCAACACCCATTGCCCAAACATCCGAATAAATGGATACCTAAATTTGATCCAGATTCAAAGTAATCAGCTGAGGATCACATCAAGAAATTTATGTTAATTGTTAAACGCTGGAGTGTTGAGCACGAAGATGTCATGTGCAAATTATTCCCTTACACTTTTGAGGGGAATGCAACAACCTGGTATTTTTCACAACAGCCTCAGACCATCGTCTCTTGGGACAAGTTTGAAACCTAATTTCTAGAAAAATTCGAAGATGATAAATATCCAGAATTTTTGGTAATGGAACTCTTTAGTCTGAAAATGAACCCCAAAGAAAATGTTAAGGATTTCAACGAGAGATTCCTAACGTTGAAAAACAAAATCCATGTAGATTCGATGCTATCACAAAACATGATTGTTGCATACTATACTAAGGCCCTGCATAACAACATCGCCATATGGGTTAAAAGGTCCAAAAAGAACACACTATTAGAAGCCTTTGAGGAGGCAGTCCTAATTGAGAAATGCATTCTGAGCTTAAAAGATAATTTAAGCAGTGAGGCTAAAACAACTTCATCTTCTAAAAAGAAAATAGAAATACTCACTAGGCCTCCTCAAGCTAAAACTCAACAAGAAACATTAGACTTGGAAAGTCTACAAAAGGCTTTCCAGAAATTATCCAATCAGGTCGTAGACTTGAAGAGATCCATTGAGGAGGCATCTACAAGTAAAGGAGGTTTCAGACCACCTTTTATAAAAAAAATTCCTCCAAACTGGCCAAACCCGACCACGGAAGGTCTGAACTTCGAAGGTATACAGTATGTTTTGCAAACAATCTTGGAAACACATGATAACTATGTTTTTGCTCCCCCTAAAAATCATGATGATCCAGGTGAGGAAGAAACACCTGATTAGGAGGACTCATCTCCTCCCGTTTTCGGGCATTTGTTGGACAACATATTTCAAACAAACTTTGAAACTGTCCACCCCTATAACACTTGAAGTAAAACACAAAACAAACCTTCACCCGAAACAAGTAGAAATGTGATTTCAAAATAGCCAAAGCAAACTGAAACAAAACAAAAATCTATTTCCCCAGTTTTAGAATATGATTTGGTTGAAGATCTTAAAAAACTAAGGGCGAATATTTCGGTTTTTGAATTACTAAAATTTCCACTTATCCTACAGAAAATGATCCAAAGTATTGTTGAAAATAACAAAAGGAATGATTCTATCGGCAAGAAATTAGCAGAAAATGATCCAAATAAAACTAAAGATGCCTCGGAAAAAAGTCATCTGAAAATCAGGATAAAAGGGACATATCAGAGAAAACCGTAGGAAACTTAGATAAAAATTTTGCAGGTATAGCCATAAAAAATCAGTTGAATTTTGTTGTTTCTTCACGAAAAAATGTGCCTCCTTTTTTATTAACTTTTAAAATTTTCAATACGAATGTACATAACTGTATGGTTGATTATGGCGCCTCAGAAAATGTAATGTCTATGTCTGTGTGTCAGGAAATTAACGTTGAAGTAAAACTATATGATTTAAAGATCATTCAGTTAGATCGAACTAATGTCAAAGTTATTGGTGAACTTAAAAATGTGTTGATAAGATTATCATCCAATCCCAAGGTTCACCAAGTAATTGATATTACTGTTGTTGACATTCCTAAAACATATGGTTTCTTTTTTAGTAGAGATTTGTCAGAACAATTACATGGCTATTTTTCTATGGACTGGTCTCATTTATGGCTGCCAGAAAATGGACAGCCCAACAAGATCAGAATAAATCGAGAATGTTACCTCAAGTACATTATGACAGATCTAAATGACCCAAATGAGCCTTTTATTACTGCTGCAAATTTGATTGAGACACAGGGAATGAATAATTTTTTTGGTAATTTCATGAATGAAATTTCCTCTATCACCAACCCAGAACAACAATCTGAAGTAACAGCTTATACTCAGACAACAACTTTGCCAAGTACTCCGAACATTGCCAATGACGATCAAATCTGGTCCTTATATTTTGATGGATCCAAATCCTGGGAAGGGGTAGGTGTTGGTTGTGTGCTTATCGATCCCATAGGTAACAAAACATTTATTGCCTATTGATTGGAGTTTGAATGTACTAAAAACATAGCAGAATACAAAGCACTTCTGCAGGGACTAAGGAAGGCACTGGATATGGATGTGCAAAAATTGGTAGTATTTGGTGGCTCTGGAATCGTAGTCAAATAGGTAAGAAATGAAATACATTGTTTGTCACCGCATTTGAAGAATTACCAAACCGAGCTATGGGGTTTAATTCACAAATTTCTCGCTTTGAATATAAATTCCATTCCTAGGTCGAGTAATTAAGAAGATGATTTACTAGTTAATGTTGCTTCCAAATTGTTGCCTGTTGAAGGTCTTTCTCCTAACGCATTTTCGGTCGAAATTTTATTCAGACCATCGATTCTTGAAAACATCACAAACTGGCGAGTATTTGATGATGATCAACAGATCATCATTTTTTTGCATATGGAAGACACCTTTCAGGATGCAGCAATAAATGAAAGCACTCATGATGAAAACCTCTGATATTTCACGGTAACATCTGATCCTCGATCTGCAGAATTATCATCTGAGTTGGTAAAATCTATCCCAAAATCTGTTGTTAGATTAGAAAAATTTTATGACCTACATGACAAGTTTAGAGGGGTAGTCAATTGCAAAACAAACAGTTCCTCATTCCTATATGAAACTATAAATTTAAGAACGCAAGATAATCCTCAAAATATCAATCTGGGTAAAGGGTGTTCTGAACAAGAAAGGTTTGCTTTTACAAAGTTGTTCAAAGAATTCAAAGATGTTTTTGCTTGGATGCACAACAATTTAAAAACTTTCGACCCAAACATAATACAACATGTAATTCCTATGAAACCCCAAACCCAACCATTTCAACAGAAATTGAGGAAAATGCATCCAAAAATTAGAACCTACCGTAAAAAAGGAATTAAATAAATTACTCACTACCAAGATAATTTTTCTAGTCTGGCATACTCAATGGGTATCCAACCTAGTCCCCGTAAGGAAGAAGAGTGGAGAAATTTGACTTTGTGTCAACTTTCACAATTTAAACCGAGCTTCTTATAAAGACAATTACCTCGTTCCTCCAGTGGAACAAATTCTGCAACAAGTATCTAGTTCTGAAAGACTATCTTTATTAGATGGTTTCTTAGGATATAACCAGGTCCTTATATCTCCATCAGATTAGCTGAAAACCACTTTTCGTACCCCATGGGGCACCTACGCCTACAGAAAAATGCCTTTCGGATTGATAAATGTCGATGCCACTTTCCAGAGAGCAATGGACATTTCTTTTCGTGGCCTTATTAATCAGTAAATTGTGGTCTATCTAGATGATGTCACTATATTTTCCAAGAACAAGAAAGACCACATGTCGCATCTTAGGGTTGTGTTAGAACGATGTCGCAAGTTCGGCATTTCACTCAATCCTAAAAAATCAGTCTTTGCAGTAGAACAAGGGAAATTGCTTGGGTTTATAGTCTCTAAAAATGGAATGATAATTGATCCCGAAAGAACCCAAGCCATTTCCAACCTTCACCCACCTTCTTCCAAAAAGGCCATGCAATCCTTTTTGGGTAAAATTAATTTTGTCAGGCGGTTTTTCTCGAGTTTTTCTGAGATGGTTATACCTCTACAAAATATGATAAAAAACGATGTCCTATACAAATGGGGATCACAAGAGAATCAATCTTTCAATTCCATCAGAAAAGTCATAATCAAAGCACCTTCCTTGATGAGCCCCTATTTTTCCCAGGATTTCACATTATATACTTTTGCATCTGACAGATCTTACGTTGTTTTTCTCACACAAAAAAATGTTGAAAGCAATGAGATACCCATTTCATTAATGAGCTCTTCTTTTAAAGGAGCATAACTAAATTACCCCGCGGTAGATCAGCAGGCATACATTGTTTTTAAAGCAGTTAAACATTTCAGGTCTTACCTGTTAAAATCTAGGACAAAAATTGTTGTTCCTTACCCTGCTGTAAGAAATTTGTTAGTGCAAAAAGAGTTGGGAGAGAAAAGAGAAAATTGGATGAAATCACTTCAGGAATATGATCTCGAAATATTACCTGCACAAATTGTTAGAGGTCAAGGACTTTGTAAATTAGTAGTTGATTCAGTTGAGAAGTCAAAAAATCAAATAACTACATCAACTGCAAATCAGCATATCGAAACTCAAATCAATTGTGCACAAACTGTGTCCAATTCATGGTATGATAATATCAGATTTTATTTGTTGCACGGATCTGCTCCTCGTAATCTTGATCCAAAAAACAAAAGAGCACTAAGGCTTAAATTTGCATCTTTCCAATTAATTAATGATATATTATTTCGAAAGAATTTTGACGGTGTTTTTCTGCGTTGCTTAGAAAAAGAGGAATCTGAAAAGGTGTTGGTTGAACTTCATTCCGATGATGTCGGGGGTCATTTTGGTGGATATACCACTGCCCAAAAAGTACTAAGGTTAGGCTATTATTGGCCTACCTTGTTTAAGGATGCTCATACTTTGTCCTATAAGTGTATAATCTATCAAAAGGCTGCAGGACGGGTGAAAAAAGAATGTTTTCCTTTGCATCCAGTTACTGTAGACACACCTTTTCAGCAATGGGGCCTAGATATTATAGAACCAATCAACCCCCCTTCCTCACATAAGCACAAGTACATTCTCATGGAAACATACTATTTTACAAGATGGTCTGAAGCCTTACCATTAAAGGTAGTCAATACAAATCAGGTAGTGTCGTTTCTAAACTCCCATATTATCACTCGATTTGAATTCCTGAGTGTTTGGTTTTTGATAATGCTTCTTATTTTTCTTCCCTAGATATGAATGTTTTCTCTCTATAAAAATGGATTAAACTAAAGTACTATGCCATCTATTACCCTCAAGGGAACGGTTTGGTCGAGTCAACAAATAAGAATCTGATCAAGATTATAAAAAGGACAGTGTCAGAAAACCACAAGAATTGGCCCAATGCGTTGTACAAAGCAGTTTGGGTTGATAGGGTAACTCCAAAAGCCTCCATTGGCAATTCTCCTTTCTTCCTCATTTATGGAAGAGAAGTCATCCTTCCCCCACATGTCTTGCTTCCATCGTTGCAATTGTCGCAGAAAGTTCAAGAAGAGGAATGTCCTCCTCTAGAAAATTGGATAAACTCTTTATTAAAATTAGAAGAAGTAAGAACACAAGCAAAATAGAAATTGGATTAGCATCAACAAATTCATCCTCGGAAAGGAATTTTGATGTAGGGGATTTGGTCCTCAAATGGGACAAAGCGCACGAGAATAAAGCAGAACATACCAAGTTCCAAAACATGTGGCTGTGGCCTTTTTTCATTTCTAAAAAGTTGGGTCATAGTTCTTTTCGGCTACACAACCTAGAGGGACAGCCAGACACTTTTCCAGTGAATGGCCAGTCTCTGAAAAAGTATTTCACCTGAGAAAATCAAGTTTGCCCCATTGTAAATATTTTGTATTTTAGTTTGCATGTCCTTTTGTTTTATTTTTTTCTTTTTATTTTTGTTTGGTTTTTGTTTTCCTAATAATTATTTCTAATTCATCATTCATTATTGAAGGGAATTGGATCTTTCATTAGCAGTTGTTGATAACAGATCAAAGCATCTGAACATTAAGTTCTAAACTCATATCAGTTACGGTAAGTTTTGTCATGTTATTGTCCCCAGTTTTCATTAAAATCTCAAGGAAACATGATTATCTTTAAAAACTTATGACGTCGACCCTGTTTTAATGAGAATAACTCATAGTGTTTCCCCATCCCAGAGATGATTTCTTAATTGAAATCTAAATGTCCAATTTACGATGAAAGACATCATTTCCTTAAAGAACAAGAAAATAATTCTTAAATATTGATTCTATCATCGCCTGACTGTGAAATCCTGGTACATGAATGACACACTTACCTTCAAACATCATCCCTTCGTCATGCATAGCTCAGGCCTACATTCATTGTTTCAAGTGGTAAGTTTTGGTGCTTTGGGTTCGAAATTCATTTCACATAGTGGTTTTCTGTTCTGCGCGTCCTCTGGTTACTACCCACTCAATGCTTTGAATGGTTGTTATGGTGGTTTCCTGAATCCTTAGGTATCAAGTTTCTCCCTATTATGCAGACCACATCCTACATTTTGTGTGTTGGAGAACACAACCCACCTCTCGCTACCCCTGTTGTTTCTGTGTGACCATATCAATGGCGCTCGTGGTGAGGATCAAGCCCAATGGTTCACAATCTCTCCTCTCTCATGACGATGTCATGGATGATCTTGTGGCGTATGGATGGCATGGTTTCATAAGACAATTTGAGGGTTTCAACCTCACAGTGGCTCAAGCCTTCACTCAGAATTTCAATGGCACCAGGGCTAAAATTGAGGATTTGCAGTTAGAGGTGACCGAGAGTTCCATTGTTGAGGCTATTGGACTATCCCAAGAGGGAGCTCGATGGTTTAAAAACATCAAGATCAAAGGTGTGCCCTGGCATTTACTCATGGCCTCCAAGAAATCGTGTTGTTGTGCAAAAGGTACACCAATTTCTCTTTTCCAACCACGATGGCATGGCTTGCTCTTGATGCTTAAGTAATTTATTACCTGTGAAGGTAGATACGATCTGGTCTTCTTGTATCATATTCATTTATTAATGGTATTCCTGGGTTATAATTTGAATATGTCATTTTGCTTGCTTAGGAGCCTACAAAAAATGGTTAAGTTCTATCAGAGACAGAACTTAAACCCACGGTCAAGCCTATTCCATCATGGCCTCATCTGAATTCTCGTGGTTTCGCATTTGTCCGAAGCTGGGGACAGTTGGGAAAATTTTGTGCATAGAAATAGTTTTACCCTACCTGAAAATGTAACAGACTTACCTCTGCATTTCGATGAACATCCCAGACCCTATCAACCAAACCCCCCTATGGAAAACCTATATGTTAATATACAAGAAATCCCTGCATCCATAGATCAAACCCTTGTTGTTATCCAGGATCCATCCAAAGGAAAGAAGCCAAAACATGATTTTATTCCTAGAAAATCTTTGGAAGAAGTTTTAGTTGATCTAAAGGATAAAACTCTTATTGTTCCTAGTCCCGGGCCAATTCGAATTGATTTGAATGAACTAGCTGTCAAGAAAAAGGGTATGCATAAGAAACGGAGCAATCCATATATCAATTTAAAAAATAAGAGACATGGCCTCCTTGTATCTAGAAAAATGACAAATCGACAGCGTGAAAATGAGAAATCGATCCCTATGATCGAGATCAATGATTATTTTTCTGAGAATGATATCGATGATTTTATTGCTCAAGAGGATATCGATGACTAGATTTTGGGGAACGATATCGATACAGATACAACACAGTTCGATTTCATTTCTAATCTTCCATCGTTCCTAAAGAAACAAGAGGGTTTTTCTGGTATACATCATGATCTGGAAAAGATCATGGAACAAGTTAAATTGCCCTCTACAAAGTAGGCTCGACCTTTGCCTAGCATAGAACCGGTTCATTACGAAAATTGTTTTGATTGGATTGAGAGATATTATCGAGATGTCCCCTACCTGTAGGCATGATTGAACCAAGTGGTAGCACAAAATTAAATGCTCGAGAGGGAGAACGACGAGTTGAAATCCTGCATTCGATCAAACACACACAGGGCTAACAAGAGAATTAAGCGGTTTGGTAATGTGATCATTAAAAATTCAACAAACTTCAACACCATTATAAATTCAGACCTATCTGAGGCCTCTCTCTCAAATTTCTGAAATGGTAATTAGATGTTTTGTTTGATTTGATTATGTTTGAGAAATAATAGGTAGATTCTTTTTTTATTTTTTATTTATTTTGAGACTAGATACAAAATCGAAAGATTATGTAGCCAGTCTGTTTAAATTATTTGTTTGTATTATTATCTAAAATTTGATTTTGTTTTATCATTTCAGGTAAACAACAACTTATGGTGCTATGTTTAAGGAAAGGAAACATGGGCTAAGCACTCAATAGATTAGTGAGTTCTCATTTTGAAAAAACAATGTCATTAATATAAACATTTTTTATTTAAAGACTCCAACAGGAGTATCTTTTGTTATTCTATTTTTTAAAAACAAACTTATGTTTAGAGATATTCCTCTATCTTGCATGATAGTAAGTAATAGATCCAAGACATGTTTAAATAGCTATGTTGCCTGGTGTTAGATGCATGTTTTCCTAGACCATAGAATGGACATATATTTTTCAAATTATATGAGAAAGCAGTTTGCTAGTTGGCTTTAGACCTGTGTAAATTGTGCAGTGTTATCTTCATTGTCTTCTCATGTATTTTCTTGATATGGAATGTTATCACTATTGAATTAGCTTTAGTCTTTTCTTCATGTGACATTTTATATCATTGTGTTTCTTTATGCTGTCATTATCTGTTGGTTTATTTTATGCCTGTGATCAATCATCTATTGATACATTTTGAGTTTATGTCTGATGTTGAATAGTTGATAACACCTTTGTCGAGGGTTGAGATTTATTTCATCCTCATTTATTGGACATCTTAAGTTTACATGATATATAATTATTTATCTTTCTGTTGTCATAAAACTCGCTCCAGAATATGAAAAAAAATCTTGAATTTCTTTAGGAAGTATTATGATTGTTTTTGTCATAGTTTTCCACTTAGCACAAGACAAGCAAGAGCTCACACAAACGCAGAGAGACGAACTTAGTTTATTTTTTTGATCATCTAGAGGTTAGTAAATGTATTGTTTTCTTTTATTATTTAAAGTTGTTTATATATGAATGAACAATGATTGCATTATTTACATGTTAATTAGCTTTGTCTATTTTTGTTATGTCATTACAATCATATTCATTCGATGTTTATTAGTTTGATATTTAGAGCATTATAATGAGTTTTGTTCATACTTAATTTTGTTTAGAAACATTATTTTAAACATTTACTTTCGCAAGATTTTATTCAAATCTTGTAAACTGTATATAATCATTATACATTAACACTCTTAGTTGAACATTTGTAATTAATGTGTTGATTGTTAGAATCGTATCTTTAATTAGTTTTTTTTCTTTAGTTTTTTTAGGACTCTAGTTGGCTAACGAAGCCATAAAACTCGTCAGGTTAGATCATACCAAACAGCTTGGGTTAAATAGACAACCCCAATCCAGGTTAGATCATACCAAACAGCTTGGGTTAAATAGACAACCCCAATCCGGATCTTCCCTTCCAGTTGACGGTGTGTCATAAACGCTCGTCAACAGTTGGTAAGCATAATTTCACCCAAAGTAGGCTCCACGACAAAAACCAAATGTTGTACTTTTGTGGCTTAGAATTGGATTATATTAGCTCCATTATGGTAGGTGACTGCAATAAACATGTCCAAGCCAGTGCATGTAGTCAAATACACCATTCCATCGGTATGCATAATTTTGCCTAAAGTGGGTCCCACTATGTTCTTGTATTTCTAGAGCTCATAATTGAATTCCACTAGTGTCACTATGATCAATGAGCTTAAAAATCATATCCAAGCCACTACTTGCATCTGAATTCATCATTTGGCTAATAAGCATAATTTCAATCAAAACCATCCCCAAGGGAAATAACTAGTGTTCATATTTCTAGAGGTTAAAATTGGATTCTATCAATTCATGATGATTAGTGATCCCAATAAACATGTCCACTCCACTCCTTGCATTTGTATATATCATTGTTCGATATTCATAATTTGGTCAAAAGCATGACCCATCAGAAGAAACAATTTTGGGTAGTGAACGTTTTTAGGGGACAAAATTGAATCATATTATGGGATAGTTTCTCCCTATGATGTGCCAAGAATTAGAATTTAGGGTGAACATATTAATACATTAATCAATTCAACAAGTTGAATTTTAATGCAAATTCATAAATTTGACCTTTCACTATAGGTTTCCCAATTCTAATATCTCAAATATTTCAACCTTAGAGATGATATGAAATACTTAATTACCACAAAAAACATAAACAAATGCTTCACTTCACTTCAGTCCAAATCACTAGCCAACTCAAGAGAAAACTTAAAAGATACCAAACAAGTGTACTTCAATGTCAACAAGTTACAATGCTTGGGGCACACTTTTCCATGCATATAGCATATTTGAATAAACTTTATTAATAGAATTTACAATAGTAAATATGCCCTCCTTATCTTAAAGATATACGTTAAATCACTTAACAATTTCAAAACTATGTTATGTCAAATCATTTTGAACAACAAGTGTTGGAAAATTTACCCAATCAAGAAGATAACACAAGATGAAAATCAAATTTGCAAGTACACAATAGGTGGACAAATGAAACACTTCAATTATATATAAGATATGTTCATGTACATACTCACAACTTATTGCAAGTAGGTACAATTTCAATCTCTCCAAACACTAGCTAAGGAAACTAAGAAAACCCTAGCCACGAATTCCTGATAACCAAAACTAGTTTTTTCTTCAAAGATTCTCCTTGACTCCTACACTTGCATCCCACAAGTGTTCAAGGTGTCTCTTTCTCTTGAAAAAGCATAACAAGTAGAACTAGTGTTTCCAAAACCTGGGTATTCTTCTCACAAGATCTATAAGAACAATGCTTATTTGACCTTCTAGGGTTTATTACAAATCCTAGCTTCCTTGCCTCTTTAGGGTGAAAACCTAACCCTAGAATTTCCCTTGAACTTATCCAAGTACCCTAACGCTCCAAAAAAAATAGTGTTATTGGTAATCCAATGATGAGAATGTGTGAGAGAGGGATTGGTGTGCTCATTTTTAGATCTCTAATACAAGTGAGTGATAAATGAATCCACAAGATCAAATATCATCCCCCATGTCTCTCTCTCTCTGTTTGTATCTTCTCCGAGGGTTTCCTCTTGAACCCTATCATATAGACACCCTAAAAGTCATCTCTCTAAGACAAGTATTAAGAGTGAGTACAATGATGATGATGATAATAAATTACTTTGTCATTCCTCTATTTATATGAGAGGTAAGAGAAGCCAACAATATAATATTGGTGTCAATTCAATGCACGCAACCTATCCACAAGAAGATATTCCCACATGTGAAATGCTACCTCTATAAGTGACACATGTTAATCTCCAAGGTGAAGAAGTCCAACAAGAAATGATCCAAGGAATGAACTCTCCTCAAGAAGGTACAACGCTCCACCTTCACAAGCCTCGAAATATCCAATGCTCCTAGTTCATGTGATCCTTTGGGTCCACCCCACCTACATGATTACTCCTTCAAGCCAAGTGTACTCAAGTCAAGCACAAGCTTCCATGCAATCAACCATGTGTACCCATTCCATATAAGGTTCAATGCCCTAATATTTCCAACACTCCTCATCTAAAGCAAGTCTTCATCCCAAGCAACCAACCAACCTCTATGTGGCCATCATGAAGAAGTCACCAAGATCCATAAGTCTCTAACACTCCAAGGATAAAAGTGACATGAGCTCCAAGATTAGATCTGGAAATCAATGAGTAAGCCACCTCACATGTGTATGTCCATCATAGAACATCCAAGGGTCATCCATACACCATGCACCCCACATCATATGAAGCACTTGAAGTATGGTAACATTTTCATATTAACATCAAATGTTAACACTCTTTTTATAAGGAAATTTTTTTCACCAACCCCAGTATGATCCCTCTACAACTCAATGTGATCTGAAATTATCTTTAAAGACTTGGCTAAGTTTTAAGCATGCGTTAAATTACCATTAAAAAACTTAAATGAGGAAGGAGATTTTAATGAAAGAATGTTGCAGCCATCTTAAACAATACAGAACAGAAAATAGACATAAGGAACAGCAAACCATAACACCAAGCTTGATAACAGAGTTTGGCAAGGTTGTCTATGTCTCCAGGCCTTTGTCGCAGTGGGGGAGGCTTCTTTATTAATTCTGCAATGCTCTAAAATTACATCAAAAGTACATAAAATAGATCTCTGACTAGCTCAGCTATGTTCTGCTCTGCCTCAAAAACCAAATACAACAGACGACACTGAAAAATGTTGAGTGTAGCTCCTGGAATAAGCCTCCAAAGTTTGTTTATCTCACTGGTTTTTCCTGCATAAAGTGAATTGTTCTGCATAATTTAACATAATTCAACCTCTGGTGTAGTTGCAAATATTTTGGTTAAATAAAGTGAGGTTATGGGATCAAATCCCAACAACCCACTATTTCTTGGGCATCAAAATATAGATTTAGCGCCTTATTATAAGGTTTAAAAACCATATAATAAAATCGTGGCACTAAACTATGACTTGGGCGCATTTTTTTATGGTTAATTAACCATATTACAAATCGTGGCATATATTTTGGATTGGTAGCATATGTTATCGAATGGCATATATATATTTAAACCAACAACCATATAGTATATGGTTCAAATCCTCCATGGAATTCGATGCCCTTTAATAAGAAAATAATATATAGAGTTTTAAAACCCACATTCCATATGGCACGATTGGTATGCCATTTGATTAGGATCTAACATATTTTTATGCACAATATCTGCAATGTATCACCTTTAATAGATAAGTTTGCCACATAATTTCATAAGTAATGAATGTGTCATGGTGGTTAGCATAGGATGTAGAGTCCTTTGTGCTCGGGAGGTAGCGAGTTCCATCCATACAGCAAACAGTTTCAAAATAATTTTGACTTGGCCTTATTGGCCTAATCCAGGGTGCCACATGGCATCATTGGATTGGGCCATGTGTCACTCTGATATTGGCCTGCACAATCCTAGTCACTACTTAGTCATCCTACCACCTCGTCTATCCAGTCAACTGCCACATGTCCTATTCTAACACTGCCACGTGTTACCTTCAGCATCTACCACGTGTCTAGTCTACCCTTCCATGAGTCACCTTCACAGGATGCCACGTCACTCTTTGACCAGTTCACTTTTTACATGTTTGGGAAATCGATCAGAACACAATAACTTTCACATACGGTGTACATTTGCGAAAAAATTATATGGTCGGAATCAGTGCGACAAGACGAACGCAATGGCACTAGTTTCATTTGATTCTAAGAACTTTAAATTTTAGGCCTTCCTGGATCCATTTTGGATCATGCCTCCCCACTAAGACCTTTTGGTTCTCTAAAAGGGTATTAACCAGTCATCAAGTGTGGGATAGGCCACCCCACTTGTTCTTTGTCTTTAAACTTTGTCCTGTGCACATGTTTCATCATAATCAATTTCAAAACAACCATGACAACTGACAACATATTGTTAGCCACTTGTACTCTTTCACATCTTACTGAAGCCACTACCATCCATGTTGAAAACATTAGTAGAGATAACATCAGAAATATGACTGCAAAGGAGCTAATATGTTTATAGTACTTGCACGACATTATCTTATCTTGAAGCAAAGTATGATTGAACTTCCATTCTACAACCATCTCACGTTCATGCTTAAGATCAATTGCTTTACTTGGAACAATTATTGGTGTGTTACTTGCATAGTCTTCCTTAATTGTTCCATTGTTTGAAGAGATTGATTTGTTTTTAAGTGATGAGCATGTACAACATATTCATTGTCTTCTTTAGTTAAGTGATATTGATTATGTTCCCTGTAGAATATTGCTTTGCGATCATACAAATAAGGACTGCCTAAGACCATTCC
>JASDQU010739323.1:72222-83721 GCA_032191745.1 Picea mariana | reverse complement strand
TTGAGTACTTCTACATAACTCTTTCTATTTTCTTCATTCTTCTTTTCTAGCAACATAGAGTTCTTCTCTTCATTATCTATAATTGAAGTGGATGTTTCTGTCTCTTCAACGTTCTTGTTGAGCCCGACTATTTTACTTCTCGAATGACAACTTCTTCTTCAAGCTTCTCAACCTCTTCTTCTTTCTTCATTATCTGAGACTTCATGACTTCTTCTATTCTTTTCGCTTCTTCAAGATGATTTTTTAATGTGATTATTTCTTCTCCAAGTCCTTTCTCTTCTTGACCAAACTCTGCCACAAGCTGCTTTAGATCGTTTTGGCATCCAAATATTCATGTCAATTTTATCATGGTAAAATGTCGTCGTCAAGGGATAAAATTTTATGTAGCTGCCTCCTTCTCCTTGCAAACATTTATATCACCTTTGGCTTTGAAAATATTCATTGGACTTGCTATGTGCATGAGTTCATAATTTTTAATCTATTGTTTTTATTCTTCAATTTTATGACTGAAAGCATGAAATTAGAACAAGCTATGGTTTGAAGGCATTATACAGTTTGTGGATTTTTCATTTGCAAATGGGATAACACCAAAGGGCATCTAATATTTTCATAAACTTTAAATATTGTAAACCTATCATTGTTTGATCCCTTACCATAGCGCATGAGTTATCCTCCTTGGTTTATGACTTAGGCATTCTACTACTTGATTATTTTGGTTTTCACATTAACAATATCCACCATCGTGCAGCAAGAAAACCCTTGGTTTAATTTGAAATATGGATATTTCCCCTAGCAGTCATATCACGGTCTCGTCATCCTGGTACAACATTGACACTCATACCTTCAAACATCACTCCTTCGTCCTGCATAGATCAAGCCTTCATTCATTGTTTCCAGTGGTAAGTTTGGTGCTTGGGTTTCACATTCATGTCACAGAGTGGTTCTTCATTTTGCACATCCTATAGTTTACTATCCACTCAACACCCTAAATGGCTGTTATGGTGGTCTTCTGAATCCTTAGGTATCAGGTTTCTCCTAAATATGCAGACCTCATCCTACATTTCGTTGTTGGAAAACACATCTTGTTGGAGCATATCCCTAACTTACATTAGTTTATACCTAGCCTAGACTCCTAGATCTTGGTTAATACATTAATTTACACTTTATTTCACCTAATTTTGCCACATAGAGAAGAAGGGTGCCTCATCCCTAGATTTTAGGGAAAACTGCTAATTTTAGATCAAGACTCAACTCCTAGTTCTTCATTTTCTTGATTTTTCTTGATTTATCCTTGATTTATTCCAATTCCCCCATGGAAAAATCCTCTATTATTGGGGAATGTGCACCTCCTCTTTGAGTGAGATATTTATTCCTTAATTAATGATTTTTTCCGTTACTATTATTAGTAACTACTATTTCGGGTTAGTTAAGTGAGTTAGAACTGCTTCTCTTGTCAGTTAAGTGAGCTTAAGTGAGCTAATGTGCATCACTTAACTCTTTTGGAAATTATTGAGTGTGTGGTATGTATTTTTAGTGGTCTAGGTCGAACTATGTGGTCTCCCTTACCTTATGACACCTATTTTAGCTATTTCTAGCTTTTTTTGACTAGAATTTCTATGTTGGAAATTCTATATATTCACCTCCTCTCTTCTTTTTTGAGGATGGTTGCTCATGTATATTCATTTTTTATTAATAAAATTCTCTGATTTATGGAGAAAAAACTTTCTCTCATCTCTTGAATATCATCAAATTGATTGTGTTCAATTTAACTAGAATTCTAGATCTATCGGGGTTTCTGTAGGAATTCTACATGGTATCAGAGCTAGATTGAATCTAGTGGATTGTACATGGTTTTATTTGCAGGTATAGATCATCAGGAGGCGCAGAAAGAAGCAATGGATCATCTCTCTCATCCCAAAAAACTCATTCTAAATCCTTTCAATTACTTCGAATGGAAGACAAAGATCTCTTTGCTCCTCCAAAGCAAAGGGTTTTACCGAGTAACAATGGGAATGGAGAAAGAACCAACTTTTACAGTGGAGAAGACAAAGTATTTCAATAAATTAGATGAAGCAATTGGGATGATATGCCTATCAATTTCTAGAGATCTCCTCTTTCATTTCAATGGAGCAACTACTCCCAATGTGATCTGGACCACATTGGAAGGACTATTCGGTAAGCAGGATGCAATGAGAGTGCATCAACTGGAGAATGAACTCATATCCCTAAGTCCAATTCATTTCAGAAACCTACAAGAATTCTTCACCAAGTTCAAATCCCTCCTCATTGAAATTAATTCATGTGGAGTCATGAAAGGGGAAGAACAACTCATCCTTTCAATTCTCTCGAAACTAGGCCCTGAATATTCTGTATTTGTGTCATCTTTTCAAGCATCTAAATTGACTCAGGAAAAATGGAAAATGCCTCCATTGAATGATTTCATTGCAGAATTGAATCAAGATCAAGCTAAGTTAGTCCAAATGGGTGCCATCAAGCATTCCAATAACAAAGCACTTGTAGTTACTGATGCTCAAAAGAGCAGTGGAAAAGACAAGGAAAAAAGAATGGGTAAATTTCCTGAATCGAAGAAGGAGAGATTTGCACAATCTTCAGAGAACTCTTATGAGCCTAAGGGTAAGAAGAAGAAGGAAAGAACACTTTGTATATACTGTTCCAAAGGTTTTCATCCTGAAGAAAATTTCATGAGGAAGACTATCGATGATATGGCTAAGCAATTGCAGCAGCACAATCTCACGGTGCCCGAAAATGCAAAGAAGAAAGATGATAATAGAACGGGAGGGAGAGCATGAGATGGTCATGCTTTAATGACTATCACATCCACTCCATCATCTTGGATCCTTGATTCAGGTGCATCAAACCATATGAATGCATCAAAAGATGAATTTTCCTCCATCGAAGAAAGCACCAGATCCCCAATTTACTTGGGAGATACCACACCTGCAAAGGCGTGCGGAGAAGGGATTGTTGATATTGAAGGGGGATTCTTCACAAATGTGTTTCATGTACCCTCGTTGTCCCCAAATATTCTCTTTATATATCATATCACTCATTCCAGATCTGGAAGGAAGGTGGAGTTCACTCCAGACTCCGCAGTGATTACCGACATTTCCACAGGCTCACAGCTTGCACATGGAATTGCAGATCATGGTTCTCGTTTGTATTTCTTCTCCCACTTTGTTCCTAAATATATTAGCACTGTATTTCTGTCACAATCTAATGATATCAGCAGGTTATGGCATGAAATATTTGGCCATCTAAACTATAAGTACTTGCATCAACTTAGCAAGGAAAACATGGTAGAAGGATTGCCATCTATTAAATTCACAAGCGATGTATGTCAAGGATGCATTCTTGGCAAGCATCCAGAGAAAAATTTTGACAAAGGGAAGGCACAGAGAGATTCTTCACCACAGTGCCATATACACCACAACAGAATGGTGTTTTTGTAGTTGAACAACTGCATGATTGAACCAAGTGGTAGCACGAAGTTCAGTCCTCGAGAGGGAGAACGACAAGTTGAAAGGTTGTGTTTGATCAAACGCACACAGGGATAACAAGAGAATTAAGTGGTTTGGTAATGTGATCATTAAAAATTCAACAAACTTCAACACCAATATAAATTCAAACCTATCTGATGCCTCTCTGTAAAATTTTTGAAATGGTAAATAGTTTCTTTGTTATTTTTTTTTTATTTGATTATGTTTAAAAAAAAATACGTAGATTCTCTTTTGATTTTGTTTCTATTTTGAGACTAGCTACAAAATCGAAAGATTTTGTAGCCAGTATGTTTTAATTATATGTTTGTATTATTATCTAAACCTTTGATTTTTTTTTATTATTTCAGGTAAACAACATATTATGGTGATATGTTTAAGGAAAGGAATCACGGGCTGAGCGTTCAATAGATTAGTGATTTCTCATTTTGAAAAAACAATGTCATTAATATAAATATTTTTGATTCAAGGCTCCAATAGGAGAATCTTTTTGATACTCTATTTTTGTAAAACAAAATTATTTTCAGAGATCTTCCTCTATCTTGCATGATATGAGGTAACAGATCCAAGACATGTTTAAATAACTATGTTTTCTGGGGTTAGAGGCATGTTTTCCTAGACCATAGAATGGACATATACTTTTGAAATTCTATGAGAAATCAGTTTGCTAGTTGGATTTAGACCTATGTAAACTGTGCAGTGTTATCTTCATTGTCTTCTCATGTATTTTCTTGATATGGAATGTTATCACTGTTGAATTAGCTTTAGTCTTTTCTTCATGTGACATTTTATATCATTGTGTTCCTTTATGATGTCATTATTTGTTGGTCTATTTTATACCTGTGATCAATCATCTATTGATACATTTTTAGTTTATGTCTGATGTTGAATAGTTGATAACACCTTTGTCGAAGGTTCAGATTTATTTCATCCTCGGTTATTGGACATCTTAAGGTTATAGGATATATAATTATCTATCTTTCTGTCATCTTAAAACTCGCTCCAAAATATGAAAAAACTTTATTGAATTTCTTTAGGAAGTATTATGATTGTTTATGTGATAGGTTTCCACTTAGAAGAGGACAAGCATAAGCTCACAAATGCAAAGAGATGAACTTAGTTTATTTTTGTTGATCAGCTAGAGGTTAGTAAATGTATTGTTTTCTTTTATTATTTAAAGTTGTTTATATATGAATGAACAATGATTTCACTATTTACACATTAATTAGCTTTGTCTATTTTTGTTATTTCATTACAATCATATTCATTCAGTGTTTATTAGTTTGATATTTAGAGTTATAATGAGCTTTGTTCATACTTAATTTTGTTTAGAAACATTGTTTCAAACATTTACTTTCACAAGATTTTATTCAAATCTTGTAAACTATATATAATCATTGTACATTAACACTATTCATTGAACATTTGTAATTAATGTGTTGATTGTTAGAATCGTATATTTAATTAGTTTATTTCCTTTAGTTTTTTTTAGGACTCTAGTTGACTANTGTGAAAGTAAATGTTTGAAACAATGTTTCTAACATTTACTTTCACAAGATTTTATTCAAATCTTGTAAACTATATATAATCATTGTACATTAACACTATTCATTGAACATTTGTAATTAATGTGTTGATTGTTAGAATCGTATATTTAATTAGTTTATTTCCTTTAGTTTTTTTTAGGACTCTAGTTGACTAACAGAGCCATAAAACCCATTAGGTTATATCATACCAAACGGCTTGGGTTAAATAGACAACCCCGATATGGATCTATCCTTCTCGTTGACGGTGTGTCACAAACGCCCGTCAACAAATAGTTAGTTCTTTCCTTAAGATGATCTTTCAATATATTCTCTCTAATTTTTGCTTCTTCCTTATGTGTTTCTATGTTGGATTCCAAATGCTGATTTTGATATTCAATATTTTCTTCGATCCTTCTAGCTTCTTCTAGTTGAGTTCTTAAGTTCTCAATGACCTATTGGGATTCTTCAAAAATGTGAACACTTTCCTTTTGTTTCATCAATTATTTCTTGATTGACTTGTTTTCTTCTCTTAGTTCATCTAAAGCACTAATCAATTCTTCTTCATAATTGTCTTCCTTTTCAATTAGTTTTTTTGTCGCATTTCCTTCATGGAATTCTGTTTCAAGATGTTTTTGTTTTTCACAATTAAAGAAAAAGAATATACCTATGGTGATTATTTACTCTTCATATTCTAAATTTGTTTGACATGGTGAACATAATTCTTCTTGATCTGTATCTGCATCTTCTTTGGAATTTTATGAATCTGCGATGGGTGAATAATATATGTCATGTAACTTATCCCAAAGTTCTTTGGCTGATGAACATTTACCAATATTTTCTCTTACCATATTAGGTAATCCTTACCAATTGAAATCCATTGTTATTTTGTTATTCTTCTTCAATTCCTTATTGGATGCAGTATTTTACCTTTTTGAACTATCATATCCTGTAACAACTAATATAAAAATATAATGTCCCTGTTCATGTAAAAATATGTTCGTCCTTCTCCTACACATCTGATATTTTAAGCCATTTTGACCATTAAACATTGGTACTTGTTGTGAGTGGGAAATCCCTCTATGGACAAGCAATTAGGGTTTTAATTATGCATGCAAAAAAGACCTAAAGATTTCTACTTTCTACCGTCGTCCCAGACCTAATCCCCATTATTCTTAAGAAAATACATAGTTAAGAAGATCAAGTGAGCATACCTTATTTCGGGCGTTTGATGTAGATCATTCCTCACACTTGATCGCTTTTCGATTGCAGTTCTCCTCCCAAGGCTGACCTGCATTCACACAAAACAAACAACAAACTCCACATGCATTTGATATATAGATTAATGGGTTAGAGATTTAATAAACCAGTATACAATAAACCATGAAAACCTCATATGGTAGGACGGGAAAAGTATTTCCTTATTATTAACTTCAACAAATCAACTTACAATCATGAAGTCGGTCGCTGCTCCACGAACCTGGTCCTGGGCTCCTCTTCAACTGTCCTCCAACTTCTTTGCTCTATCTTTCTCTTTGCACAAGGATGGCTAAAGGGTTGGGACAAAGGGAATGTGCAATCGGGTATAGTTTCTTTACTATGATTCTCCTCCTTCAAATGGGACCCCTAACCCTTCTTTTATAAGCTAGAAGAAGCTAGGTATTTGGACGAACCCTTTGCCATGCATGGCCAGAAGGTTTAGTTAACTCACCCAAAGTTGTATGTTCTGTCGACAACTTTCCTTTTTTTCGTGCTTTTGTAGGTACACGCAGGTTGTTTTGGGTCATCAAGCATGTACACATGTGCAGTAATAGAGCACGTCCTATGGGCCTTTATAAAAATTGTTTTTAAGAAGAGTTGTTCAGCAGTGCTTCGACAAAGAAGGAATCTGAGATGGCCTGATGCCATGTAAGCATGTCTGGTGAAAATTAGGGTTATAACAGATGCCCCCTAATGTGTGAGGTCAGAAGAGAATCTGATGGCCGAAATACATTAACAATCTTTACTGATGTGCCGAACAAGTGAGCCCAAGGACCAGACATCAGGAGGCGTCGTCTGCAAAAATAAAAATTGTCTCACCGAGGTGGGCATACACATGCTCGGGATAGAATAAACTCATGGATACCAATCAAATACACTTTAGATTCATGTCATATAACTATATAAAGTGTAACCATGAACAATACACTACGAAGATACATCTTGAAATCAAAAGTATATACATGTAGAGTATCCATCTTCTTAGAAGATGATAAGGCCTGATGGTTGGAGATGAAGTCTTCAAAGCTCGAGCAACAACTTTAAAATATTCAAAACTTGGGCAGGAGTGTAATATGAGTGTACGACTTCACTACCCAGAGGTCTTCGATGGCTCTTCGGTCATGGACTAGAGAATCTTGATGATCAGACTTAAGGATTCATTGATTTCGAACAAAGACTTGATTGGATGTTCAGGATGGTCGGGTATGAGGGAAAGAGATAAACTCTAGAGGGGCCGACTCAGGCTTGGTAAAAACTTCCCTTGGACAATAGCACAGCAAATGATGAGACGCAAGTAGCATGGCATTAATCATAAGTTTAAGAGGCAGGAGGCAACGCAAACTCTCCATATGTTTGGAAGAATAACAAAATGGAGGAGGACACAGCTCCATGTAGCGTGAACAACTTCCTAAGGTTGTATTAAATCCTAGAGTTTGACGAACAAACGGACAGATGTGCTTTATCCAAGGGCGACTTATTGTGCTGCCAATAAAGAAAATACTTTTCCCTTCCTCTTTTTGGGGTATATTTTATTTTTTTTGTCTTTTTCAATGATTTTGGAAAAAAGAATAAAATAATGTTACGTTACAATGCAGGAATAGGTGTTACCAACATACAAGTTCAAGGCGCAAGGACAAGACTGATGTTTATAGCAATGACACTCGAGAAAAATCCTCTGAGGGCCAAAGGTGTTAAGACGCAGAGGCAAAGTGCTACAAGGCTTGCATATAAGGTATGCTTCAGATGGTTCAGTTGAGAGCAACATGGAGCCGACATTCAGACCAAAGATGTAGGTATGCAAACACGGTTAACAAAACACACAATGGTAACGTCCTTTGATGTAAGTTTAATGAGCCCAGAGAAGGTAAGCTTCGCAGTTTTTCATATTTAGAGAGTCTGAAAAAATGTAAAAGGAGACTCCATTGGGGTACCTTTTTTGAAGGTAGTCTATTCGGTTCAAAAAAGGGGTAAACTAGCACCGACAAGACGTCTATTCAAAACCATTTTAACGAGTGTGATAAAGACAAGATCACTCGACCATTTTTTCATTTTTAAGGAGTCTGAAAAAAGATTAACTATGGACTCCATCAGGAATTTTCTTCTGAACCAGTTTAACAAGTGTGAAAGAATAAGGTCACTCAGTAATCTTTTCTATTTTAGGGAGTTTGAAAAGAGCTTAACTATGGACTCTGTGGGGGTTCCTTTTTCGTAAATTTAGTCCCTCAGGCCAGAAAAAGGGTTAAAATGATACCTGAGAGTAGTCTTCTAGAGAACTGAAGTTCCATAGAGTATACCTTTGTTCGTACAGTTGACCGTTCGGACCAAAAAAGGGGTAAAATACCACTGAACAGACGTGACTTCAAATTTCAGTTTAACGAGCGTGAAAGGCCACAAGATCTCTCAGTGATCTTTTCATGTTTAGAGGGTCTGAAAAGGGCTTAAAATAAGACACGTGTAAGGAACGTTCTTCTAGACAAATTTAACGAGTGTGAAGAAACAAGGTCACTCGACAATCTTTTCATCTTTAGGGAGTCTAAAAAGGGCTTAAAGAAGACTCCAAGGGAGATAAAACTCATGTATGAAACTGGTTCAGGTAGAGCTCGCTGCTAGGCTCAGACCAAGAGTCTCTTCGATAGTTAACTTGGGAAGTCTCCCAAAAGGGAAGAAAACACAAACCACTTGGTTCAATCGTGCAGTTGTTCAACTACAGATCAACTACAGGTTCAACTACCTCTCGCTACTCCAGTTGTTTCTATGTGACCATATCGATGGCGCCCATTGTCAGGATCGAGCCAATCGATCACAAGCTCTCCTCTCACATTACGATGTTGTGGATGACCTTGTGGGATGGTTGGGATGGTTTCATAAGATGATTTGAGGGTTTCCACCTCAAAGTATCCCAAGCCTTTGCTCAGATTTTTGATGGCACCAGGGAAAAATTGGGGAGTTGTGGTTAGAGGTGACCGAGGATTCGATTGCAGAGGCTACTAGACTGTCCCAAGAGGGAGTTTGATGGTTTAAAAACATCAAGATCGAAGGTGTGCCTTGGAATTTACTCATGGCCTCCAAGAAATCATGTTACCTTGCAAAAGGTACACCAATTTTTCTCTTCAAACCACGATGGCATGGATTGTTTTTAATGCTTAAGAAATTTATTACCTGTGAAGGTAGATATGGTTTGTTCTTCTTGTATCATGTCCACTTACTGATGGTTTTTCTAGGTTTCAATTTGAATATGTCATTTTATCTACTTAGGAGCCTACAGAAAATGGCTAAGTTCTATAAGAGACAGAAACTAAACCCACAGTCAAGCCTGTTCCACCATGGCCTCATCTGAATCCTCATGGTTTCACATTTGTCTAAAGCTGGGGACAGTTGGGAAAATTTTGTGTTTAGAAATAAATTTACCCTAGCTGAAAATGTAGCAGACTTATCTCTGCATCTCGATGAACCTCCTAGTCCCTGTCGATCAAACCCCACTATCGAAAACCTATATGTTAATATACAAGAAATCCCTGCATCCATAGATCAAACCCCTGTTGTTATCTAGGATCCATCCAAAGGAAAAAATACAAAACATGATTTTATTCCCAGAAATTATTTGGAAGAATTTTTAGTTGATCTAAAGGATAAAACTCTTATTGTTCGTAGTCCCGAACCAATTCGGATTGATTTGAATGAAATAGGTGTCAAGAAAAAGGGTATGCATAAGAAACAGAGTAATACAGATATCAATTTTAAAAACAAGAGATCCGTCTGCCTCATATCTAGAAGAATGAGAAATCGACAGCGTGAAAATGAGAAATCAATCCATGTGATCGAGATCGATGATCATTTTTCTGCGGATGATATCGATTATTTTATTGCTCAAGAGGATATCAATGACTGGATTTTGGGGAACGATATCAATACTGATATGACAAAGTTCTATTTTGTTTCTAATCTCCCACCATTCCTACAGAACACAAGAGGCTTTTTTTGGTATAGAACATGATCTGAAACAAATAATGGGACAGGTTGAATTGCCCTTTGGAGAACAAGTTTGACCTTTGCCTACCATAGAACTGGTTCATTGCGAAAACTATTTTGATTGTATTGAGAGATATTATCAGGATGTCCCCTACCTACATGCACGATTGAACCAAGTGGTAGCACAAAATTCAATCCTCGAGAGGGAGAACAACGAGTTGAAAGGTTGTGTTCGATCAAACGCACACAGGGATAACAAGAGAATTAAGCGGTCTAGTAATGTGATCATTAAAAATTCAACAAACTTCAACACCATTATAAATTAAAACCTATCCGATGCCTCTCTGTAAAATTTTTGAAATGGTAAATAGTTGCTTTGTTATTATTTTTTTATATGATTGTGTTTAAAAAAAAATAGCTAGATTCTCTTTTGATTTTGTTTTTATTTTGAGACTAGCTACATAATCGAAAGATTTTGTAGCCAGTATGTTTAAATTATTTGTTTGTATTATTATCTAAACTTTTGATTTTGTTTTATTATTTCAGGTAAACAACATATTATGGTGATATGTTTAAGGAAAGGAATCACGGGCTCAACGTTCAACAGATTATTGATTTCTCATTTTGAAAAAACAATGTCATTAATATAAATATTTTTTATTTAAAGACTCCAACAGGAGTATCTTTTTGTTACTCTATTTTTGTAAAACAAAATTATTTTCAGATATATTCCTCTATCTTGCATGATATGAGGTAACAGATCCAAGACATTTTTAAATAGCTATGTTTCCTGGTGTTAGAGGCATGTTTTCCTAGACCATAGAATGGACATATACTTTTGAAATTATATGAGAAATCAGTTTGCTAGTTGTCTTTAGACTTGTGTAAACTGTGCAATGTTATCTTCATTGTCTTCTCATGTATTTTCTTGATATGGAATGTTATCACTGTTGAATTAGCATTAATATTTTCTTCATGTGAGATTTTATATCATTTTGTTCCTTTATGATGTCATTATTTGTTGGTCTATTTTATACCTGTGATCAATCATCTATTGATACATTTTGAGTTTATGTCTGATGTTGAATAGTCGATAACACCTTTGTCGAAGGTTGAGATTTATTTCATCCTCAGTTATTGGACATCTTAAGGTTACAGAATATATAATTATTTATCTTTATGTCGTCCTAAAACTCGCTCCAAAATATGAAAAAACTTTCTTGAATTTCTTT
>JASDQU010739323.1:59869-72172 GCA_032191745.1 Picea mariana | reverse complement strand
CTAATTCATCATTCATTATTGAAGGGAATTGGATCTTTCATGACGGAAAGCATGAAATTAGAACAATTTTTGGTTTGAGGACATCATATAGTTTGTGGTTTTTTCTTTTGCAAGTTGGATAACATTTAAGGGCATCTAATATTTCCATTAAACATTGTAAACTTATTATTTTATTGGTTGATCCGTTACCATAAAACTTTAGTTATCCACCTTGGGGGTTATGACTTAGTCATTTTTATCCTTGATTATTTGGTTTTCACATTGACATATACACAATCGTGCAGCTAGCAGAACTTTGGTTTAATTCAAAATATGAATACTACCCCTAGCAGTCGTATCACGGTCTCGTCATCCTGGTACATGACTGACACACTTACCTTCAAACATCATCCCTTCGTCATGCATAGCTCAGGCCTACATTCATTGTTTCAAGTGGTAAGTTTTGGTGCTTTGGGTTCGGCATTTGTTTCACATAGTGGTTTTCTATTCTGCGCGTCCTCTGGTTACTACCCACTCAATGCTTTGAATGGTTGTTATGGTGGTTTCTTGAATCCATAGGTATCAGGTTTCTCCCTATTATGAAGACCTCATCCTACATTTTGTGTGTTGGAGAACACAACCCACCTCTCGCTACCCCTGTTGTTTCTATGTGACCATATCAATGGCGCCCATGGTGAGGATCGAGCCCAATGGTTCACAAGCTCTCCTCTCTCATGACGATATCATGGACGACCTTGTAGCGTATGAATGGAATGGTTTCATAAGACAATTTGAGGGTTTCAACCTCACAGTGGCTCAAGCCTTCACTCAGAATTTCAATGGCACCAGGGCTAAAATTGGGGATTTGCAGTTAGAGGTGACCGAGAGTTCCATTGCTGAGGCTACTGGACTATCCCAAGAGGGATCTCGATGGTTTAAAAACATCAAGATCGAAGGCATGCTCTGCCATTTACTCATGGCCTCCAAGAAATCATGTTGTTGTGCAAAAGGTACACCAATTTCTCTTTTCAAACCACGATGGCATGGCTTGCTCTTGATGCTTAAGCAATTTATTACCTGTGAAGGTAGATACGATCTGGTCTTCTTGTATCATATTCATTTATTAATGGTATTCCTAGGTTATAATTTGAATATGTCATTTTATTTGCTTAGGAGCCTGCAAAAAATGGCTAAGTTCTATCAGAGACAGAACTTAAACCCACAACCAAGCCTGTTCCATCAGGGCCTCATCTGAATTCTCGTGGTTTCGCATTTTTCCAAAGCTGGGGACAGTTGGGAAAATTTTGTGCATAGAAATAGTTTTACCCTACCTGAAAATGTAACAGACTTACCTCTGCATTTCAATGAACATCCCAATCCCTGTCGACCAAACCCCCCTATGGAAAACCTATATGTTAATCTACAAGAAATCCCTGCGTCCATAGATCAAACCCTTGTTGTTATCCAGGATCCATCCAAAGGAAAGAAGCCAAAACATGATTTTATTCCCAGAAAATATTTGGAAGAAGTTTTAGTTGATCTAAAGGATAAAACTCTTATTGTTCCTAGTCCCGAGCCAATTCGAATTGATTTGAATGAACCAGCTGTCAAGAAAAACGGTATGCATAAGAAACGGAGCAGTCCAGATATCAATTTCAAAAATAAGAGACATGGCCTCCTCGTATCTAGAAAAATGACAAATCGATAGTGTGAAAATGAGAAATCGATCCCTGTGATCGAGATCAATGATCATTTTTCTGAGAATAATATCGATGATTTTATTGCTCAAGAGGATATCGATGACTGGATTCTGGGGAACGATATCGATACAAATACAACACAGTTCGATTTCATTTCTAATATTCCACCGTTGCTAAAGAAACAAGACGGTTTTTCTGGTATACATCATGATCTGGAAAAGATCATGGAACAAGTTAAATTGCCCTCTGCAGAGCAGGCTCAACCTTTGCCTAGCATAGAACCGGTTCATTGCGAAAACTATTTTCATTGAATTGAGAGATATTATCGAGATGTCCCCTACCTACAGGCACGATTGAACCAAGTGGTAGCACAAAATTCAATGCTCGAGAGGGAGAACGGCGAGTTGAAATCCTGCATTCAATCAAACACACGCAAGGCTAACAAGAGAATTAAGAGGTTTGGTAATGTGATCATTAAAAATTCAACAAAATTCAACACCATTATAAATTCAAACCTATCTGAGGCCTCTCTCTCAAATTTCTGAAATGGTAATTAGTTGTTTTTTTTTATTTGATTATGTTTGAGAAATAATAGGTAGATTATTATTTTATTTTATTTTTATTTTGAGACTAGATGCAGAATCGAAACATTATGTAGCCAGTATGTTTAAATTATTTGTTTGTATTATTATCTAAACTTTGATTTCGTTTTATCATTTCAGCTAAACAACAGCTTATGGTGCTATGTTTAAGGAAAGGAAACATGGGCTAAGCATTCAATAGATTAGTGATTTCTCATTTTGAAAAAACAATGTCATTAATATAAATATTTTTGATTTAAAGACTCCAACAGGAGTATCTTTTGTTATTCTATTTTTTAAAAACAAACTTATTTTTAGAGATATTCCTCTATCTTGCATGATAGTAAGTAACAGATCCAAGACATGTTTAAATAGCTATGTTGCCTGGTGTTAGAGGCATGTTTTCCTAGACCATAGAATGGACATATATTTTTCAAATTATATGAGAAAGCAATTTGCTAGTTGGTTTTAGACCTGTGTAAACTGTGCAGTGTTATCTTCATTGTCTTCTCATGTATTTTCTTGATATGGAATGTTATCATTGTTGAATTAGCTTTAGTCTTTTCTTCATGTGACATTTTATATCATTGTGTTTCTTTATGATGTCATTATCTGTTGGTTTATTTTATGCCTATGATCAATCATCTATTGATACATTTTGAATTTATGTTTGATGTTGAATAGTTGATAACACCTTTGTCGAGGGTTGAGATTTATTTCATCCTCATTTATTGGACATCTTAAAGTTACATGATATATAATTATTTATCTTTCTGTTGTCTTAAAACTCACTCCAGAATATGAAAAAAATTCTTGAATTTCTTTAGGAAGTATTATGATTGTTTATGTCATAGTTTTCCACTTAGCACAAGACAAGCAAGAGCTCACACAAACGCGGAGAGATGAACTTAGTTTATTTTTTCCGATCAGCTAGAGGTTAGTAAATGTATTGTTTTCTTTTATTATTTAAAGTTGTTTATATATGAATGAACAATGATTTCACTATTTACACATTAATTAGCTTTGTCTATTTTCATTATTTCATTACAATCATATTCATTCGATGTTTATTAGTTTGATATTTAGAGCATTATAATGAGCTTTGTTCATACTTAATTTTGTTTAGAAACATTGTTTCAAACATTTACTTTCACAAGATTTTATTCAAATCTTGTAAACTGTATATAATCATTGTACATTAACACTATTCGTTGAACATTTGTAATTAATGTGTTGATTGTTAGAATCGTATATTTAATTAGTTTATTTCCTTTAGTTGTTTTTAGGACTCTAGTTGGCTAACAGATCCATAAAACCCGTTAGGTTATATCATACCAAACAACTTGGGTTAAATAGACAACCCCGATCTGGATCTATCCTTCCCGTTGACGGTGTGTCACAAATGCCCATCAACAGATCATTAGTACTTTCCTTAAGATGATCTTTCAATATATTCTCTCTCATTTTTGCTTATTCCTTATGTGTTTCTATGTTGGATTCCAAATATTGATTTTGATATTCAATATTTTCTTCGATCTTTCTAGCTTCTTCTAGTTGAGTTCTTAAGTTCTCGATGACCTGTTGGGATTCTTCAAAAATGTTAACACTTTCCTTTTGTTTCATCAATTCTTTCTTGATTGACTTGTTTTATTCTCTTAGTTCATCTAAAGCACTAATCAATTATGCTTCATAATTGTCTTCCTTTTCAATTAGTTTTTCTGTCACATTTCCTTCATGGAATTCTGTTTCAAGATGTTTTTGTTTTTCACAATTAAAGAAAAAGAATATACCTCTGGTGATTATTTACTCTTCATATTCTAAATTTGTTTGACATGGTGAACATAATTCTTCTTGATTTGTTTCTGCATCTTCTTTGGAATTTTATGAATATGCGATGGGTGAATAATATATGTCATGTAACTTATCCCAAAGTTCTTTCGCTGATGAACATTTACCAATATTTTCTCTTACCAGATTAGGTAATCCTTACCAATTGAAATCCATTGTTATTTTGTTATTCTTCTTCAATTCCTTCTTGGTTGCAGTCTTTTCCCTTTTTGAACTATCATATCCTGTAACAACTAATAGAAAAATATAATGTCCCTGTTCATGTAAAAATGCGTTTGTGCTTCTCCTACACATCTCATATTTTAAACCATTCTAACCATTAAACATTCGTACTTGTTGTGAGTGGGAAATCCCTCTATGGAATAGCATTTAGGTTTTAATTATGCATGCAGAAAAGACCTAAAGATTTCTACTTTCTACCATCGTTCCAGACCTAATCCCCATTATTCTTAAGAAAATACATAATTAAGAAGATCAAGCGAGCATACCTTATTTTAGGTGTTTGATGTAGATCCTTCCTCATGCTTGATCTCTTTTTGATTGTAGCTCTCCTCCCAAGGCTGACCTATATTCACACAAAACAAACAACAAAGTCCACATGCATCTGATATATAGATTAATGGGTTAGAGATTCAATAAACCAGTATACAATAAACCATGAAAACCTCATATGGTGGGATGGGAAAAGTAATTCCTTATTATTAACTTCAACAAATCAACTTACAATCATGAAGTCGGCCGCTGCTCCACGAACCTGGTCCTGGGCTCCTCTTCAACTGTCCTCCAACTTCTTTTCTCTATCTTTCTCTTTTCACAAGGATGGCTAAAGGGTTGGGACAAAGGGAATGTGCAATCGGCTATAGTTTCTTTAATATGATTCTCCTCCTCCAAATGGGACCCCTAACCCTTATTTTATAAGCTAGAAGAAGCTAGGTATTTGGATGAACCCTTGGCCATGCATGTCCATAAGGTTTACTTAACTCACCCAAAGTTGTGTATTTCGTCGACAACTTTCCTTTTTTTCATGCTTTTGTAGGTACACACGGGCTATTTTGGGTCAACGAGCGTGTACACACGTGCAGTAATAGAGCAGGGCATGTTGGCCTTTATAAAAAGTGTTTTTAAGAAGATTTGTTCAGCAGTGCTTTGGAAAAGAAGGAATCTGAGATGGCCTGATGCCGCGTAAGCATGTCTGGTGCAAATTAGGGTTATAATAGATGCCACCTAATGTGTGAGGTCAGAAGAGCATCTGATGGCTTAAATACATTAACAATCTTTACTGATGTGCTGAACAAGTGAGCCCAGAGACTAGACATCGGGAGGCACTGTCTGCAAAAATAACAATTGTCTCACCGAGGCTGGCATACCCATGCTCAGGATAGAATAAACTCATGGATACCAATCAAATATACTGTAGATCCATGTCATATAACTATATAAAGTGTATCCGCGAACAATACACAGCAGAGCTACATCTTGAAATCAAAAATATATACATGTAGAGTATCCATCTTCTTAGAAGATGATAAGGCCTAATGGCTGGAGATGAGGTCTTTAGAGCTTGAGCAACAACTTCAAAATATTCAAAAATCTGGTAGGAGTGTTATATGAGTGTACGAATTCACTACCCAGAGTTCTTCGACGGCTCATCGGTCATGGACTAGAGAATCTTGATGATCAGACTGAAGGCTTCATTGATTTCGAACAAAGACTTGATTGGACGTTCAGGATGGTCGGGTATGAGGGCAAGAGATAAACTACAGAGGGGTCGACTCAGGCTTGGTAAAAACTTCCCTTGGACAACAACACGACAAATGATGAGATGCAGGTAGCATGGCATTAATCATAAGTTTACAAGGCAGGAGGCAACGCAAACTCTCCATATGTTTGGAAGAATAACCAAACGGAGGAGGACGCAGCTCTATCTAGCGAGAACAACTTCCTAAGTTCGTATTAAATTCTAGAGTTTGACGAACAAACGGACAGATGTGCTTTATCCAAGGGTGACTTATTGTGCTGCCAATAAAGAAAATACTTTTCCCTTCCTCTTTTTGGGGTATATCTGATTTTTTTGTCTTTTTCAATTATTTTGGAAAAAAGAATAAAGGAATGTTACGTTACAATAGAGGAACGAGTGTTACCAACATATAAGTTCAAGGTGCAAGGACAATACTAATGTTTAGATAAATGACACTCAGGAAAAATCCTGTGGGGGCCAAAGGTGTTAATATGCAGAGTCAAAGTGCTACAAGGATTGCGTATAAGGTATGCTTTGGATGGTTCAATTGAGAGCAACATGGAGCCGACATTTAGACCAAAGACGTAGGTATGAAAACATGGTTAACAAAACACACAATGGTAATGTCCTTCGATGTAAGTTTAACGAGCCCAGGGAAGGTAAGATTGGCAGTTTTTCATATTTAGAGAGTCTGAAAAAACGTAAAAGGAGACTCCATCGGGTTACGTTTTTCGAAGGTAGTCTAGTCGGTTCGAAAAAGGGGTAAACTAGCACCAACAAGACATATATTCAAAACCATTTTAACGAGTGTGATAAAGACAAGATCACTCAGCCATTTTTTCATTTTTAAGGAGTCTGAAAAAAGATTAACTATGGACTCCATCAGGAATTTTCTTCTGGACCAGTTCAATGAGTGTGAAAGAATAAGGTCACTCGACGATCTTTTCAATTTTAGGGAGTCTGAAAAGAGCTTAACTATGGACTCCGTGGGGGTTCCTTTTTCGTAAATTTAGACCCTCGGGCCCGAAAAAGGGTTAAAATGATACTTGAGAGTACTCTTATAGAGAACTGAAGTTCCATAGAGTATGCCTTTGTTTGTACAGTTGACCGTTTGAACCGAAAAAGGGGTAAACTACCGTCGAACAGATGTGACTTCAAATTTCAGTTTAACAAGCATGAAAGGCCACAAGATCGCTCGACAATATTTTCATGTTTAGAGGGTCTGAAAAGGGCTTAAAAGAAGACCCGTGTAAGGAACATTCTTCTAGACCAATTTAACGAGTGTGAAGAAACAAGGTCACTCGACAATCTTTTCATCTTTAGGGAGTCTAAAAAGGGCTTAAAGAAGACTCCAAGGGGGCTACAACTCATGTATGAAACTGGTTCAGGTAGAGCCCGCTGCTAGGATGATACCAAGAGTCTCTTTGATATTCAACTTGGGAAGTCTCCCAAAAGGAAAAAAACACAAACCATAGTGTAAGTCCTCCTGCGGTATAGAAACTGTAGTCATGGCTTCAAGTATAGCCTTATCTGAAGGCAGTTCAAAATCCGAGAAATCACGCAGAAAAGGGTTGAAAATCCCAATGGGTGAAGTAAAATGACCATACTCCATATGATGATGGAGGTTCTGACCAGGACTAGCAGATTCTATTAGCGAAGAGTCACGAGCACGAGGGCTTGAGGATCCACAAACAACGAGATCAGACTTGGAAGGATACTCAAGCCTACTTGGACCAAGAGGGGGAATCAAGGGCTCCCATGCCCCCATTGGATAAACCAATGAATCAATTGTTGAGACCAAGTATCGGGAAGGCCAACATGATTTCACAGATTCCTTCTTAGAAGCAATTGAACATTGAGGATAAGATGCCACATAATTAACCCGTCGCGGGGTAAAGTCTACACAAACACTAGGAACATATAAAGGAGTAGTCTGAAATAATTCTGAATTAGGATGGTGATTATCAAATTCCATTTGGTTGATAGTGACAATGCTTCCATTGTGAGGGAAATTCATCACCCGGAAAAGCGTAGACACCACAACAATCATAGCATATACGTAATCAGGCCCGAGAAGCATATTGAAATCTAACAGGCCTTGCACCACTATAACATCAACAAGGATA
Source organism: Picea mariana (assembly GCA_032191745.1). Classification (NCBI taxonomy): domain Eukaryota; kingdom Viridiplantae; phylum Streptophyta; class Pinopsida; order Pinales; family Pinaceae; genus Picea; species Picea mariana. The sequence continues at coordinate 64,200 of JASDQU010739323.1, read as the reverse complement.
GTCTTCCCACCTAAAGATATAGGTAACTAAGGAAGAACCCCCAAATATTCACTAGGACATCTGTCAAAAGCCAACAGTTCATGCGAAGAAGACAGAAGCTTGGGAGATCCCAAGACTTTCCAAACTGAGGAGGATAAAATACTTGCAGAGGCTCCTTCATCCACAATACATCGATAAATGTTTGTTGAATTAAATTCAACCCTTATTTGAAAAGGTGTAGAAGAAGGATGACGAGGCTCAACAAGGTCATTCCAATGAAAGGAAACCATCCTAGGTCTTGGAGGGGGTGTGCTAGGAACGAGCAGAATGCCCCCTTGTTTTGAAAGTATTGAACTGAAAATGCTAAGAACATAGTTGGTAGACACGTCACTCCCCAAAAGAAGAGTGGGATCATCCGATGATTGCATCGACATGACCACTTTCGCAACCAATGGATGAACAGGTTGCGAGACTACATGGTCTAAAGGCACCTCACCCCACAAAAGAGGAGTGGGATCAGTCGATGACTACATCGGCATGACCACTTTCTCAACCAATGGTTGAATAGGCTGAGAGACTACAAGGTATAAAGGCACCTCACCCCCCAAAAGAGGAGTGGGATCAACCGATGACTACATCGGCATGACCACTTGCTCAACCTATGACTAACTATACTGTGAGGAAACCTTAGAAGACTTATAATCAGAAGAGCTTGCAAACAGGGACCACAATCTTTGTACCTCTAGAATGCCAGGGCATAAATGAGTAAGGTGATCTCCCTTGCAAAGATTACAAGGGAACTTAGGCTTACATCCTATCCGTCTACGTTTCTCAACAAAATTAATGCCCCCAGCATGACTAGCAGTGGTTGGTTTCACATCTCCAACATGACTTGCAAAGGTTAGTGATGGGTCGATAACATGATTTGCAGAGGCTACAGACCTATTACCAATATTACTAGTAGTGACTGGACTTTTTCCCCCAGCATGACTTGCAGAGGGTGGGTGTGTGGCCCCAGCATAACTTCAAGAGGTTGGGTGTTGGTCTTCAACATGACTTGCAGAGGTTGTCGACCTATCTCCAACATGACTCGCAGAGGTTGGTGATTTATTCTTCCTATTCTTCCTCTTTCTATTTCGTTTAAACTTCCAATTACTAGTAATTGTACTTTCACCAGAGATGGGAGAAAGAGGAGGAGAAGAATTTGTTGACGAAGAAACATCAACAGGGTGCCCAGGACATAAAGTGCTTAACTGAGAAGCATCAAGAGCATTTGGGACATTTGGAATGGTACCCAACCAAACTGGTAGTCCCACATTCAACCCAGGAATGTACAAAGTGGCCATCAAAGGGACACCAATGTTTCTAAAGAAGGGAAAAGAACAAGAATCCCCTTGTGAAGGGACTCCTTGGTTGGTATGGTTGGGAAAATTAGCCATGAATATCCTATGCATAGGTTATCCCCTTGTAGGATCATTCAAGTCCATAAAAGTCTCATGCACTGACTCTGGAAAACCAGTGGTATCAAAACAACGCCTATAAAGAGGCGGCTCCACATTTCTAAGCGGAAGACCAAAAATTCCTCACGACTGAGGGAGTGGGTGGTCTACTGTTATAACCCTAAATTGCACCACACATGCTTAACTGGAATAATTCCATCTCATATCCCTTCTTTTCCAAAGCACTACTGAACAACTCTTTAAAAAACCTCTTTTATAAAGGCACATGTGCCCTACTCCATTACTGCACGCGTGTACATGCTGGCTTACCTAAGACAGCCCGCGTGGACCGACAAAAGCATGAAAAAAGGAAAGTTGTCGACGGAACACAAAAGATATGGGTAATTTAACTGAAACTCCCGGCCATGCATGGCCGAGGGTTCGTCCAAATACCTAGCTCCTTATAGCCTATAAAAGAAGGGGTAGGGGTACCATTTGGAGGAGGAAAAATATAGCAAAGAAACTCTACCCATTTGCGTATTCCCATTGTCCCAACCCTTTAGCCTTCTTTATGCCAAAGGAGATACAAAGCAAAGCAGTTGGAGGACAGTCGAAGAGGATCCCAGGATCAGGTTCGCAGAGCGGTGGCCAGTCTCAACTTTTGTAAGTTGACTCATTCAAAGTAATAAAGAAAGTGCTTTTCCTGTCCCAATTCATGAGTTATTCATAATTTGCTAAGTACATGTTTGAATTTCTAACCCATTATTCTATAGGTAGTATGCATGTGTAGTTGTTTCTTGTCTTGTATGCAGGTCAGCATTGGAAAGGAGAACTGTGAACAAGTAATCAAGTGCGACAAGGGATTGACATTGAACACCAAAAATGAGGTAGGTTGATCTAGCCATGCATTTATTAAAAAGAAATGGGATTTAAGTCTGGGGACGAAGGTAGAAAGTAGATTTTCTATAGGTCATATCTGCATGCAAAGTCTAACCCAATTTTCTAGTCCGTAAGGAGATTTCCCTCACAACAAAATTGGCGGCCATACTGGGGAAACTCTCTAGGGTTCCTGGAATTTTATGTAGTTTTTGGGTAGTTTTAAAGACTAGTTTTTCTTGCCTGTTTTTTCTTTTAGTTTCTGTAAGGCCTAAGCTAGCAGGGAGTCTAGTTTTCCATACCATCTTTCTCTGTTATTTTCTTAACTTTTTTTTTGGGGGGGGACCCACAGAGGTACACGCGGCCTGAATAAGGTCTACACGCGTGTACCCGTGCCCTACTCTCTTACAGCCCGCGTGTGAACGCTAGCTGAAGAAGTAGCAGTAGCATGTAGAGTTCAGAGAATTTTTTAGGTAGTTATCCTCTTCTCTATCAGAATCACACATTCTCAGGGGTTTTCTGGAATTCTGTCTGAGTCTTGGTTGTTTGTAGTCTTATCTCAGATTGTTTTGCTTTATAAATTTTTCCTTACATTGTTTGATTTTTCTGTTAAAAAGAGTATCCAAGCCTTCAGGAGACCCTGGTTATCAATATTAGTGGTCTCTTCCTGGTTTTCTCTGTTCTTTTTTAGTTTTTCTCAGAGTTTAGAGATACACACAGCCTGTACAAGGTCAGCCCGCGTGTACACGCCCTATGTCTCTATACATATCGCATTCACACGCTGGTTGTTGGATCAACAATAGCATGCTTGTGCAGGATAATTTATGTTGAGGGTAAGGTAGTCATCCTTTCCCTTGATGATAATTATACCTCTTAGGTATTTGAATCTCTGTCTTAGCAGTCAGTAGGTTAGGATTAATCTTACCTTTAGCTTGCTTTTTCTCATTTAAAAAGTTGTCATAAAAATAAAAGAATTTTTTAAGGTTTTTAGACAAGTGTGAGAGTCATTTTTTATTGCTAGTGTGTGATTTCTTGAAGTGATTCTCTGCGATCTGTATTTAGGCCAAAATTGTTTTTCTTGGTTTTTGCTTGTTGGTATTTTTCCTTTTTTGCTTTATTAGCATTTAAATAAAATAAAAAATCTTTTCATTTTCTTGTTTGGTTGAAGAGTGTGTTTCTGCATTATTAGCCAGGGAAAAGTCCTTTATTTCATAAGTTTTTGCAGTTCACTTAGATCATAAGTAGCTCATAGTCGAGTGAAATTCCTTTTGATTTTGTTGTCCAAAATCTTAGAAAATTTAAAAAAAAAAAAAAAAATTTGAAAAGTTGTTGAAATTTTGCATTAAGAAAATTTTTTGTTTCTAGATTTTTACTCATTTTTTCTTTCGTCTGTTACACATCATCAGTTTCACTTCCATACCCCTTGACATAAGAAAAATCCATAAAATTAACGCTAAAATCTAAAATCAGGATTAGGGCCTTGGTTTAGGTTGGAGAGGAAACTCTTCAAGGCCATTTCAAATCAAACATTGGAGTCTGAGTTAGGGAGTGTCTAAGTCCAGTATAGTGGAAGTTATCCGGTTCCCCCCTCTAACACAGGGGATAAACACAAGGTCGTGTGTGGAAAGGTAGCGGAGATAACCCCTCCAAAGCTGGACCAATCGTAGTGGAGAACACATATAGAGGGCTTGTCTTGGGATTTCGTCGTTTGAATTTGCCACAGGGCTTCGTGGGTCTCGAATCCATTTGTGGTTCTCAGTTGTCTTCCAGACCATTTTCTCTCGATACCCTTGACAGGTTTCAGGCTCGATACCCTGCTCATTGTGGTCTACCCGACTTTTGACTATACCCGCCTGGTGACTGTTCGCACACTGGCAACCTAGTTGCCCATCTTTTTAGGGACTTACATGGGTGACTGCAAGGGTATACTGCGGTACCTAGGGTAGACATCCGGCCATGATTTTCAAAGTATACCCAGAGGGTGTTTTTGTGTTCGATTTTCACTTGCACTGGTAAGTTGCTCTAGTGTTGGTTGTT
>JASDQU010739323.1:23777-59819 GCA_032191745.1 Picea mariana | reverse complement strand
TATGTCATTACAATCATATTCATTCGATGTTTATTAGTTTGATATTTAGAGCATTATAATGAGCTTTGTTCATACTTAATTTTGTTTAGAAACATTATTTCAAACATTCACTTTCGCAAGATTTTATTCAAATCTTGTAAACTGTATATAATCATTGTACATTAACACTCTTAGCTGAACATTTGTAATTAATGTGTTGATTGCTAGAATCGTATCTTTAATTAGTTTTTTTTAGGACTCTAGTTGGCTAACGGATCCATAAAACCTGTCAGGTTAGATCATACCAAATGGCTTGGGTTAAATAGACAACCCCAATCTGGATCTTCCCTTCTAGTTGACGGTGTGTCATAAACGCCCGTCAACAGTTGGTAAGCATAATTTCACCCAAAGTAGGCTCCACGACAAAAACCAAATGTTGTACTTTTGTGGCTTAGAATTGGATTATGTTAGCTCCATTATGGTAGGTGATTGCAATAAACATGTCCAAGCCAGTGCATGTAGTCAAATACACCATTCCATCGGTATGCATAATTTTGCCTAAAGTGGGTCCCACCATGTTCTTGTATTTTTAGAGCTCATAATTGAATTCCACTAGTGTCACTATGATCAATGAGCTTAAAAATCATATCCAAGCCACTACTTGCATTTGAATTCATCATTTGGCTAATAATCATAATTTCAATCAAAGCCATCCCCAAGGGAAATAACTAGTGTTCATATTTCTAGAGGTTAATATTGGATTATATCAATTCATGATGATTAGTGATCCCAATAAACATGTCCACTCCACTCCTTGCATTCGTATATATCATTGTTCGATATGCATAATTTGGTCGAAAGCATGACCCATCAGAAGAAACAATTTTGGGTAGTGAACCTTTTTAGGGGACAAAATTGAATCATATTATGGGATAGTTCCTCCCTATGATGTGCCAAGAACTAGAATTTAGGGTGAACATATTAATACATTAATCAATTCAACAAGTTGAATTTTAATGCAGATTCATAAATTTGACCTTTCACTAAAGGTTTCCCAATTCTAATATCTCAAATATTTCAACCTTAGAGATGATATGAAATATTTAATTACCGCAACAAACATAAACAAATGCTTCACTTCACTTCAGTCCAAATCACTAGCCAACTCAAGAGAAAACTTAAAAGATATCAAACAAGTGTACTTCAATGTCAACAAGTTACAATGCTTGGGGCACACTTTTCCATGCATATAACATATTTGAATAAACTTTATTAATAGAATTTACAATAGTAAATATGCCCTCCTTATCTTGAAGATATATGTTAAATCACTTAACAATTTCAAAACTATGTTATGTCAAATCATTGTGAACAACAAGTGTTGGAAAATTTACCTAATCAAGAAGATAACACAAGATGAAAATCAAATTTGTAAGTACACAATAGGTGGACAAATGAAACACTTCAATTATATATAAGATATGTTCATGTACATACTCACAACTTATTGCAAGTAGGTACAATTTCAATCTCTCCAAACACTAAAAACTAAGAAAACCCTAGCCACGAACTCTTGATAACCAAAACTAGTTTTTTCTTCAAAGATTCTCCTTGACTCCTACACTTGCATCCCACAAGTGTTCAAGGTGTCTCCTTCTCTTGAAAAAGCATAACAAGTAGCACTAGTGTTTCCAAAACCCTGGTATTCTTCTCACAAGATCTATAAGAACAATGCTTATTTGACCTTCTAGGGTTTATTACAAATCCTAGCTTCCTTGCCTCTTTAGGGTGAAACCCTAACCCTAGAATTACCCTTGAACTTATCCAAGTACCCTAACGCTCCAAAACAAAGAGTTTTATTGGTAATCCAATGATGAGAATGTGTGAGAGAGGGATTGGTGTGCTCATTTCCACATCTCTAATACAAGTGAGTGATAAATGAATCCACAAGATCAAATATCATCCCTCGTGTCTCTCTCTCTCTGTTCTTATCTTCTCCTAGGGTTTCCTCTTGAACCCTAGCATCTAGACACCCTACAAGTCATCTCTCTAAGACAAGTATTAAGAGTGAGTACAATGATGACGATGATAATAAATTACTTTGTCATTCCTCTATTTATATGAGAGGTAAAACAAGCCAACAATATAATATTGGTATCAATTCAATGCATGCAACCTATCCACAAGAAGATATTCCCACATGTGAAATGCTACCTCTATTAGTGACACATGTTAATCTCCAAGGTGAAGAAGTCCAACAAGAAAGGATCCAAGGCATGAACTCTCCTTAAGAAGGTACAACGCTCCACCTTCACAAGCCTCAAAATATCCAATGATCCTAGGTCATGTGCTCCTTTGGGTCCACCCCACCTACATGATTATTCCTTCAAGCCAAGTGTACTCAAGTCAAGCACAAGCTTCCATGCAAGCAACCATGTGTACCCATTCCATAGAAGGTTCAATGCCCTAATATTTCCAACACTCCTCATCTAAAGCAAGTCTTCATCCCAAGCAAGCAACCAACCAACCTCTATGTGGCCATCATGAAGAAGTCACCAAGATCCTTAAGTCTCTAATACTCCAAGGAAAAAGGTGACATGAGCTCCAAGATTATGTCTGGAAATCAATGAGTAAGCCACCTCACATGTGTATGTCCATCATAGCACATCCAAGGGTCATCCATACACCATGCACCCCACATCATATGAATCACTTGAAGTATGGTAACATTTTCATATTAACATCAAATGTTAACACTCTTTTTATAAGGAAATTTTTTTCACCAACCCCAGTATGCTCCCTCTACAACTCAATGTTATCCGAAATTATCTTTAAAGACTTGGCTAAGTTTTAAGCATGTGTTAAATTACCATTAAAAAAATTAAATGAGGAAGGAGATTTTAATGAAAGAATGTTGCAGCCATCTTAAACAATACAGAATAGAAAATAGACATAAGGAACAACAAACCATAACACCAAGCTTGATAACGGAGTTTGGCAAGGTTGTCTACGTCTCCATGCCTTTGTCTCAGTGGGGGAGGCTTCTTTAGTAATTCTGCAATGCTCTAAAATTACATCAAAAGTACATAAAATAGATCTCTAACTGGTTCAGCTATGTTTTGCTATGCCTCAGAAACCAAATACAACAGACGACACTGAAAAATGTTGAGTGTAGCTCCTGGAATAAGCCTCCAAAGTTTGTTTATCTCGCTGGTTTTTCCTGCATAAAGTGAATTGTTCTGCATAATTTAACATAATTCGACCTCTAGTGTAGTTGCAAATCTTTTGGTTAAATAAAGTGAGGTTGTGGGATCAAATCCCAACAACCTACTATTTCTTGGGCATCGAAATATAGATTTAGTGCCTTATTATAAGGTTTAAAAAACATATAATAAAATCGTGGCACTAAAGTATGACTTGGGTGCATTTTTTTATGGTTAATTAACCATATTACAAATTGTAGAATATATTTTGGATTGGTAGCATATGTTATCGGATGGCATATATATATTTAAACCAACAACCATATAGTATATGGTTCAAATCCTCCATGGAATTCGATGCCCTTTAATAAGGCAATAATATATAGAGTTTTAAAACCCACATTCCGTATGGCACGATTGGTATGCCATTTGATTAGGATCTAACATATTTTTATGCACAATATTCGCAATGTATCACCTTTAATACATAAGCTTGCCACATAATTTCATAAGTAATGAATGCGTCATGGTGGTTAGCATAGGATGTGGAGTCCTTTGTGCTCGGGAGGTAGCAAGTTCCATCCATACAACAGAAAGTTTCAAAATAATTTTGACTTGGTCTTATTGGCCTGATCCAGGGTGCCACGTGGCATCATTAGATTGGGCCACGTGTCACTTTGATATTGGCTTGCATAATCCCAGTCACTACTTAGTCATCCTACCACCTCGTCTGTCCAGTCAACTGCCACATGTCCTATTCTAACACTTCCACATGTCACCTTCAGCATCATCTGCCACGTGTCCAATCTACCCTTCCACGAGTCACCTTCACAGGATGCCATGCCACTCTTTGACCAGTTGACTTTTTGCATGTTTGGGAAATCGATCAGAACGCAATAACTTTCACATACTGTGTACATTTGCGAAAAAATTATATGGTCGGAATCAGTGTGACAAGATGGACGCAATGGCATTGGTTTCGTCTGATTCTAAGAACTTTAACTTTTAGGCCTTCCTGGATCCATTTTGGATCATGCCTCCCCACTAAGACCTTTTGGTCCGCTAAAAGGGTATTAACTAGTCATCAAGTGTGGGATAGGCCACCCCACTTGTTCTTTGTCTTTAAACTTTGTCCTGTGCACATGTCTCATCATAATCAATTGAAAAACAACCATGACAACTGACAGCATATTGTTAGCCACTTGTGCTCTTTCACATCTTACTGAAGCCACTACCATCCATGTTGAAAACATTAGCAGCGATAACATCATAAATATGACTGCAAAGGAGCTAATATGTTTGTAGTACTTGCATGACATTAGCTTATCTTGAAGCAAAGTATGATTGAATTTCCATTCTACAACCATCTCATGTTCATGCTTAAGATCAATTGCTTTACTTGGAACAATTATAGGTGTGTTACTTGCATAAGTTGTCTTCCTTAATTGTTCCATTGTTTGAAGAGATTGATTTGTTTTTAAGTGATGAGCATGTACAACATATTCATTGTCTTCTTTAGTTAAGTGATATCGATTATGTTCCCTGTAGAAGATTTATTTGAGATCAAACAAATAAGGACTACCTAAGACCATTCCACATTCATTGAGTGGCACCACATCACACGTTACCTCATCCACAAACTTTGATGAAATTGCAAACTTTAAAGTGCATTGTTTTGTTATGTGTAATTTATGATTGTTGTTTATCCAATTAAGTGAGTAAGGTTTATGATGCATCTTAGTGTTTAATCCCAATTTTTTAACCACTTCCTCTAAAATCAAGTTAGATTGAGATCCACTATCTATCAATATATCGATATTAGTATGTTTCATTATCACCCTTATGTAAAACAATTTGAATCTAGAATCATATCAATCACCAATTTTACCTGCCAAACCAATTGTTGTGATCTTAGTCTCATCACCCGAATCATATCCCAAGTTTGTTGGTCATGTTGCTACTACAACTAGTTGCCTCCCTTTCCTCTCTTTGAACCACTTTGGTCTCTTGTCGGTATGCAATTGCCAGCAATGGTCATCATCATGCCCTTGTTTCTTCCAATGCTTGCAAGAGAGCTTCTCTTCCCTTCTTGTCGTTGAATATGTTTTCTTTCCATTCCCCTTCCTTTTGTCCTCTTTCCTCGAAGACGATTCCCCTGATACACCACCTCTTGTTTTCCCTTCCTCAATGTGTGTTGCTTGAACATAAACCTCATCAATATTAGTAGGTCCAAACATAAATATAGTGTTACGAATATGTGGAGGTAAACCTCCTATATACTTCATAATATTTTCTTGGGTATGTAATGGAATATTAAACATTAATGTCGTCTTGCGAAATTCATCTGTGTATTCTTGAATTGTTTGTCCCTTTCTTAGTTTAAGACTTTGTCATTCAATTAAAGCCTTCTCTTTATAACCCAAAGGATAAAATTGTTTTCTAAGTGCAAAAATAAAATCTTTTCATGATGGAAATACATTACCCACTTGTTGCGTGCCATTTTGCAACTTGCATTGCCACCATATCAGTGTTGTGCCTGCAAGACAAAGCGATGCCAACTTGATTTGGGTTGCCTCATCCTTGATTTGTTGCACACTGCAATAAACTTCCATCTGTCTGACCCAGTTATCAAGCCTCTCTGCATTGACTTCACCGTCATACATGGGTAATTCAAATTTCACATCAAGCTTAAGTAAAGGCATATCATGTTTATGTTTATGGGAATGTTTTCTTGCAGTGGATTTGGAACTTGTACTTGAAGAAGAAGAAGCTGATGGAGAATAAGGAGGTGAAGGAGGAGGTTTAGGAGGATCCTCTCCTTCTTCACTTTTGTCTTGTTTAGAATATTCCCCTTGGAAAGGCCTCTTATGTTCCAAGTAATCCTCATATAATACCTTTACCATATCAGACATGGCAAATAAAGTCTTTTGCAACTCAATCTCATTCTGAGACATGCCTTCTTCTGATGCCATCTCCTCACTTTGAGAAGTCCTCTTTCTCGATCCAATATCAGGATCCCATTCTACAAGCTTGCTCTGATACCCAATCCAATGATCACATATCTTATTTTGACACTGCCACATGTCACATGTCACCTGACATGATCTAGGGTGCCACGTGGCATCATTGGATTGGGCCACGTGTCACTCTGGTATTGGCCTGCACAATCCCAATCACTGCTTAGTCATCATGCCACCTCGTTTGTCCAGTCAACTACCACATGTCTTATTTTGACAATGCCACATGTCACCTCTCACCTGGCATGATCCAGGGTGCCACGTGGAATCATTAGATTGGGCCACGTGTCACTTTGGTATTGGCCTGCATAATCCCAGTCACTGCTTAGTCATCATGCCACCCCGTTTGTCCAGTCAACTACCACATGTCTTATTTTGACACTGCCACATGTCACCTTCAGCATTTTCCATGTGTCCAGTCTACCCTGCCATGTGTCACCTTCACAGGTTGTCACATCACCCTTGACCAATTGACTTTTTGCATGTTTAGGAAATCGTTCAAAATGTGATAACTTTCGCATATGGCATCCATTTACGAAAAAAATTATATGGTCGAAATCAACGCGACGAGACGGGCGCAATGGATCTAGTTTCACTCGATTCCAAGAACTTTGATTTTTAGGCCTTCCTGGATCCATTTTGGATCACAATGAAACTTGTTATTTGCATATATGAAATTGCTATAGTTTTGAAGTCAACCACAAACTCTTGAAAAGGAAATAACACCTAACCATCACACTCATCTATTAATGAATCACACCTCACCTTCTCAAAACCATTGGAAGGTTAATAAGTGGAAGACGCAAGTGCAATATGGTTAGCATATATCCTAAGATGTATCCTCACCCTCATTGAAGATCTTGGCACTTCTACATTCTCATTTGTATCCTATAAGGTGAGGGCATATCCATCCCCAATCTCACCTCGTTCGCATTTGAATATAACTCTACTTTAACCTTCAAATCAATTTATGGACAAACAACCTCTTCACTCCCTTCAATCTCTGAAGTAGATACCTATGAACTAGAAGTCTCACATCCTTATCAAACTTCACATCTCTTCTCAGGTCCATAGTCTTCTTTGGTTCTAGAATATAAATCTTGTAAGTTGTGGAAGTCACAAGACGTATCACATCTTGAACCTCCAAAGAACATTGACCACCTATGAATTTGAAGGAACATAACTTTGGACTATAAGACACCTCCTTGATTCCATCATCCCCTATGTCAACATCACGGACCAAAATTGTCAACAACATGTGAGCATGTGTATCTTTCCCATGTATCTCAAAACCTCTGACAACCGAATCATCAACCTATGACAAGGTAACCTCCCTCTTTTTGATAGAATCTTAAAGCAAGAGTAACATTAAGGTTAACTCCTTCTCCCTGAGAGAATCCAACAGCATGTCCCTATACTCTACAACACTTATATCCATTGCAAACTTAGAATCAATCATTGATTCCATAATAGGTTATGACCTTATAACCATGGCATCTTGCAATACATACTTTGCATGTGCCTCCTCAAGACTATAAGGTCCATCCAATTTCTCATTGGAATGTACAAGTGCCACAAGATCAACAACCAAATTGTAAATACCACCATCTAGCTCACCTCTAGGAAAATTCCTCAAACTTGCTAAACTACGATCACTGATAGTGCATCATTATCCTTCAAATGTTACTCTATATTGAAGCTTTACCATACAAGAAACTGGAAGAATTTTTTTCTCCAAACTAGGAACAAACAAAACACATTCAACTCAAGAACATTTCCTATCTTGAAGGAAATCGATCCCAATCCTCTCATGGGATACGTGGCATAATCATTGAACTCCACACTCATACTTCCCTCTTTCTCTTGAATCTTGTTAAAGAGTGTCATGTCATAAGTCATATGTTTTGATGCTCCATTGTCCACATACCAACCAACACTTGACACAATGTTAGAATATAAACAAGAGACCATGGTGAAGGTGATCTCAATTCGAGATGATAAATCATCCACTCTTGCCACAACATCTACAATCCCTTCATCTTGTTTCTATTTCTTAGCCTTCCCCTTCTTCTTTTCCAGACATTGGTTGGAATAATTTCCAATATGGTGACACCTAAAACATTTCACCTTATTCAAATCCTTGTTTCTTGGATCTTCCTTATTACCCTTCTTATATCCTTTCTTTCCTTCTTTGTCTTCCTGACAAAGGATACTTCTTCTACTTCCTCTTATTGCATTGTACAAGACTCCAACCTGAATTTTTCCTATACAAAATCATCCCAAATCTTCATAAAGGTAGGAAATTTCTCACGAGTACATACACCTTGGACAAAAGGCCTCCAAGAATAAACAAGTCCATTCAAAGAAATGGACACAAACTCCTTATCTTCCACCATTGTCCCACTACAAGGAGAAAACCTTCTAGCAGAGATTTTTGTAGAGGTTTTTAGTGTTACAAAATTTGACAAATTTTTCAAAAAAACCTATGCTACAACCTCCTCTATTGGTTGTGGAGGTTTTAACGGATGTTCCATATAACTTAAAAAAATGGGCAGGCGAAGGTTGTAGCATATGTTTTTTTTTTTCATTTCTTTTATTGTTAAAACACATCGGTGCATACCCAAACATAAAATGCACTGGAACGACCTTACATCAAATTCCCCAGAACATACATAAAACCAAAAAAAACATCGATGCACCATTACATAAATTCTCGATGTAGGCATAAAACAAAACCACATCGAGAACCATTACCTGAAATGCCTCGGTGCGTACATAAGACAAAAACGCATCAGTTTGCCATTACATTACTGCCCCAATGCTTACATATGAAACAGACGCACTAGGACGATTATGTTTATTGATCCAAAAATCCTTAGATACAAATCTTAATCTTTAAAAACCTATATTAGAATCTAACTTGATTCAAAATAATTATTGATCATATTGAGGTGATTTGCAGAAAAATGATGATGTGATTATTATCCAAAATCTCATAAAATAATGATTAATTTGATGAAACATGAGATAACACAGCATAAAGTAAAAGAACTCAAGTTATACAATTTGATGACATAGTTTACTTCATCTTCATAGTTCCCTTCAAACCAATGAGATTGCTTCTCATAATTTCAAAATGTCAAATTACAATACAAAATTGACTTACAAAGCCAAATTTGAAGTCACTCTTCAATTTCGTTGCTCAAACTCAAATATAGAGTATATTGTTGAATTCCTTGCGAAAAAATGAGAAAAATGAGTATAAAGTCGACCATATTCTGAATCAACTCAATTTTACCCTCTTTACACGCCAAACAATGCACTATGATGCTCATTAATGGAAATCTGGATTGATACTTAAAGACAACATCTTAGCACAAAAATAACATCACCATCGTGTTCCTCTCGAGAAAACGAGAAAAATGAGTATAAACACGCCTATGTTTGGACAAAGTACACCTCATGGCACACAAATCGAGACACACCATAACTTAGTTCTTCTCTTGCCATGCAAAATTATGCATCCATACCATACCCTCTCTCAAGATCCATGCACTCCTCCTCGGGATCTGTGTCAACCTGAGAATGTGTTTCGTCTTGGTCCACGTACCCATAAATAAGTTGCAAGCCCAACCTCCTACCCGCACCTTACGTGACCCTTTAATTGTTTTTGGCTTTGTTGGTTGTAAAAACACAACCAAATAGCGCAATGGTCGACGCTCTATATGTAAAGCCATTGGTTATGGTGGGAGGTCCAGGGTTCAAGCCCCGCGAACTCCATTTATTTCATTATATTACATTCATAACATAATAAATATATTATTAATCGATGGTATATTCTATGGGACAGTTAGCCATGGTGGTTAGCATATGTTCTTAAAATGTTTGGGCAAGTGGTTGGAGGTTGGAGGTTTGAATCAGTGGAGCCCCAACAATTTTTATACCTAGCCCAACTTGGGCTTCCTAAAGGTGCCACATGTCACCATTTGATTGGTCCATGTGGCAACTTGTCATTGGCTCATATGCCACCAACTGTACCTGCCACCTATGTGTACAGTCTGCCATCTATCAATTGATGATTGGTCCACCTGTCTGCCTGCCATGTCATCATACAGATGGCACGTCATCCGTACGGATGACACATGTCAAAATTTTATTGGTCCAAATGGACCCCTGAAAATTTCATTTATGGGTGACACATGGCACGTTGTCATGTTGATGTCGGCATGACATCATCCTGAGCAGTATGGACAGGACATGTGTCATCCTTCTAGTGGTGACATGTGTCACCTTTGACTTTGACTTTTGTCATGTTTGACTTGAACTTTGACCAACCATAACTTTTGCATATGAACTTTGTTTGAGGTGATTTTTGCGTCGTTGGAAAGCTATCATTGATATCTATGCAATGATGCCCTTTTCAAGAGAATTTGAGATGAAAATTTTGAGCTTTTATAGATCCTATTGGACCTATGTGAGCATTCTAGATCCTCGTGGACCTCTGTGAACATTCCTAGATCCTCCTAGATAACACCTTCCCACTAAAGAACTTTTGGTTCTCCAAAAGTATGAATATTTCAACAACTTAGTGATGATAAATCTTACTCTTCCACCTTACTGAAATGCTTTATCCAGTAACTTAGTGATGATGAATCTTCTTCACTCTTCTATCTTGCTAAATATTCTGGGACTAAATTTTAATTTTGCATCTTGGATATTGGATACTAGATCAATGTACTTTTGTCTGCTTCTATGAAATATGGACTTGATTTTGGCTCTTTGGAGATTAGTGTTAGCTCAAATCTAGTTCTGGTTCTGGCTCGTAGATTCCTTCACAACAAAAGTCTGCTCATTGAATCTCTATAATATATGAATCTAAATCATGTACTCAACATTCACTCCCATCTCCTTCTTTGTTGAATATAATCTATCTTGGTCAATCTGAAACCAAGTCGAATGTTGATCTATGTCTTGCCCTTTTGGACTCTTTGTTCATGCACTGTTGATGTATCTGTAGGAGTCTCTGAATAAATTCCCTATCCATTTCTTCTCTCATGCCTTGAAAACAATTCCAAACATATTCTTTTTATACATTTGTATTGTCTGAACTATTTCTACTCAAGGTATACATCTACATGAACATGACATAATATTTTGAAGATGTCATAGCATCCATCGTTACAAGTATATACATCTTATATCTTTACACATAATATGATTTCTCCTTTACCAGCTCTAGGAATATTTACATTACTTTGATGCTCCTCCCACTTTCCGGTCTACATGCTCCAACTGCTTGCATCCTTATGTTCCTTCGCCTTCAGTACTTCAGAATAAGAATGTTAACTTAGACAATTCGATCCATATATAGTCCTTAGATGATAACAAGACAATACAATTGTCTACACTATTGTTGAAAGGATTAGAAATCTTTATAAGATCCCTCTCACTCCTATAACAAAGTGGCTATATAGAAACCCTTTACAAGACTCCTCTCACTTTAAACAATATATAAGGTGGTTATATAGAAATCCTTTACAAAATTCCTCTCACTCTTAACAATATATAGGTTGGCTATATAGAAATTTTACAGAATTCCTCTCACTCTTACAATCTACCATGAGTGGCTTACAAGCCTTCTAATACAAAAATAGACCTAGAAAGTATCTACATATGTATATTATCTTTCATTTTACAAATATACATATTTACAAATATCTCTTTTGAGCGATGGTTTATTCATGGACTCATCCTTCTCTTAGTACTGGAAAGAGTCTCACAGCTTCCTATCTCTGGCAATGCCTCTGACGCTGATGTTGAATATGACTTTGAATCTGACGCAGAATCTAATGTTGAATCCAAGAAACCATTAGATCAAATTATAGGTCTTCCAATGTAACGACCTCGTCGTTACGACAACAACACGACAATAAAACAAGTAATTTTTTTTTTCTTTGTGTTAGGAACTGCAATCCACCATTAATAGTGACATTATTGACACATCATCTAAAGCATTAACGAACAATATTAACACATTATCAATCATTCACGGCATTAATATATGTTTCCCATGAGAGTTATAATTCGAGAACATTGTCATGTCAACTTAAGAAATGGCACGAGATTAAGCATCAATTAAATTCATTATACGAGCAATTCAATCACATAAATTCAAACACCATTATCATTAATTCTGAGGTGCAAGGAAGAATGGTGAAGCAATCATATGCCATCAAAATAAGGCGCACACATAAATGTTATTACTTAACCAGTCACGCGTCATTATAAAAATCTTGGCGCCAGTGAGCTAACAACTTAATCCTTCATCATTCATACAACGACACAAGATAAGACACAAGAGTTATAGAGTTTATTACCCGAGGCGCTAGAGAAAGTTGTTAAAAATCAATCATACCTCAACACTAATTAAAGGCGCAATGGTAACCAATTCTAGTTCAACGACAACATCAATAATCAAGGCGTAATGGTAATATATTTGTCGATCCATCATACATTAACGTTTTAATGGCGTGATTAAAATTGTTAAACCATCATCCATTAATGAATTCAAGGCACAAAGAAATTTAATTACTAAACCAAACATGTGCTAACATTTTAAGACGAAGGTAATCTAATACTTTATCCAGTCCTACATCATCAATATCCCATAGAGCGAGCAATCTAAATACATAACCATAGGCAGGGTTCAAGGCACAAGGGTACTCCTCAATTTATTTTCCAAGGCATGAGAAATCCATTCTTTAAACCCTCCTGTATCACATTAAACTCAGGGCGCTACCCAGTCTCGCACAATACTACATTATTTAAGGCTTGTGACGGTCCAACTGGGAATACTTTCGTCAAGATTTTCATCCTACCTTAACATGTGTCAAATATATGATGCAAACACCAACTTAAAGAAATCCGACATGACCACCACATCTAGAACATCCTTCTCGCCCAGCCCTCACTTATTCAAGAGGAACAAGATAATTTGTCCTACTTAGACACCCCGAGCTATAATGGATGAGATTTGTGGGAATTGAGTTCTTACCAAGCTCATCTAAAGTCAATTCAAAAGGAACCAAAAATAAGGAAGAAACAACTTAAACACCAGTATAATATTAAGAAGAAGAAAAAAATCTGATAAAAAGCACTCTCAGTTACGACGCTGGAAAGGCAGAGACAACTGTCAGTTTTTAAATTCCCCAAAATCTGTGTGAGCCATCTCCTAGAAGAACGCTCACCCAAGGCATTGGATAATACATGTCGAGCAACAAACACCCAACAAAAAGGAATGAAAAACGTTGGAAAGGGGCAGAGGCACTGCCAATTTTTAATTTCCATGATCTGGGTGAGAATTCTTAGGGAAGAACGCTCTATTGGGGGTGCTGGAAAACGCAGAAAAGGAACGCCAGTCACGTTGGGAAAATACCTCGCAAAATGTGGTGAGAAGGGATGTAAAACGCAGGTGGGTTTTCCCCAAGCGCTAGGCATGAAAATCCTTGGTTCAAAATCCTATTATCGCAGCAATACACAGAGTGGGGAAATGATTGTGGGTAAAATCACGATTTGACAGTTCTTGATCCAAATCTTGTCCTTTCAGTTGTTCAATGAGATAAATGTGACTGAATGTTGTGTCTCATATAGCTCTCTATGGGACAATTCGTCAGTTGGGCAGTCGATAATCCTCTCAATCTGACAAAGGCGGTAGGTTAGCAAGTAAATACTGGTAAATGTTTTAGGGAAGGGAAGCTAAAGGTGATTTGTCTTGGAGCTCTGTCATACATGGTCCTGGGCAATCGATACCTGGGAAATCGACTGGTCCTACCAGCTCTCGTCACTAATCCACTAGCGTACGCCCCTCCCTATCTAGGTGATGCTCAACTCAATCATGCGAGATCCAACTAAAGGGAAACACAAGTTCCAACTATACTCATTCAGTAGATCGACTTCCACTTAAAGGATCACATCTATGGATATGGAACACACACCAAATCAAGGTGTCACCCAGTATTAACCAAATAGCCAATATTGCACAGTAATGATTTCTCCTTCAGACAAATTATAGACCTAAATTTCTCCCGGATCAAACAACAAATCAAAATAAAAATAGAAAATCGAATGATAACAATGGTTAATTTAAAATGATCACAATAAAAACAAAAAATCGAATGATAACAATGGTTAATTTAAAACAGATCACAATAAAGACATAAAAATTAAATGATAACAATGGTTAAATAAAATATATCACCGTAAAAACCCCAGAAGGATACCGCTACTGCCATGCTCAGAAATGGCAGATCATAAAATCAAGGAAACTGCCACTTGGCCCAATAAATCTGTACATGCATTCACACTGTACCATGCTTTGCGTGCTCCAGGCAGGCACGATGGCTGAGATCGGTTGTAGAAAAAATTATACTGCCAAGATTCAGTTATGAAAGAACACAATTAAACCATTTGTCGAGAAAAGAAACGTTGGGTGCACTGGAGAGACATCCCCAAAATCGTTGTGTGGAAGCTCGAGTTTGCAGAGAATAAATCACAACAATCGCAGAGGCTAAGGAGGGAATAAATGCCCAGGAGATAATTCCTTGTTAGGCAGAGAAATGATCCTACAATTATTATCCATGCACAGGTAAGCAGGGCATTTAAATCTAAATCTTTAACACCAGAGTGAAAGATAGTCGATTCGGCTCCTGGCCGACTGCTCATGCATGGAATAATAACTTAAAGGATAAAGGAACAGAAGGTAAAAACACAATTTTTTCTTTGTATTAAAACAATAAAAAAACGCAGAGAAGTCATTTTCATTCAGAGTTTGGGTTCGCCATTAGAAATCAAATCAAAAGTATAGTAATCATAAGGATTGGATAACTTTGAATTCTCTGATCATAAAATGTTGGGCTCATCAAGACAAATTTGCTGAAAGAAAAAATAAATCTCTGGATAGTATTACGCTAAATAAAACATAAGCTTTAACACAATAGAAGTACCTTAATTGAAGGCGCGGGAACATAATTTAACTACCCTTCAACCAAATTTCACAAGCGTAAATTACCATGACATAAAAATAACTAAATTTTTAACACAGTGACGCATGCATGATTTCGATGTTAGAGAGATGCATATATAGGGAATTTAACTACCATTCAATATAAATATACACATGCACATCGTAGCCAATGTGAATGCTCTGAATTCGTTATCCCACGCGCGCTCCATCCAGCTCCCACTTGCCAACCAATGTGACCTCATCGGTACCTCCCAGCCAACGCTAGGGGTACTCTTCTTTCCCTTGAGCCCCTCGAGCTGCAAAGGGGCCACACACACAATACCAGAGAATGCTAACTCCCAGCTCACCTCGCAAGGTCGAGCTACCACTAGTTACCTGAGCTAGGTATCCCAACTCCCACAAAAGAAACTTAGTCAAGATCAAATTCGGCAGCGTAACGTTACGCAAGCCATATCCCTCTCATACTCCTCCCCAACCATCCTTTTATAGAGTTTTCTTAGTCATTAGCTTTCCAAAACCCTCATTAGATTCCTTTTTCATTTAATTAATTTCAAAAAACCTCCCCCATACACATGTCGCCCGATCCCCTAGTTGCACCAAAAAATCAATTTATTAATTAATTAAATTTGTCTATTTCCCTCACCCACCTAAAATCATTCCTAAAAGTGCTCCTCAGTGTCTCAATATTCCCTTACAATTCTTGAATGACTTACACCTTACTTAATTCCTAGTTGAGTTCATAAATAGAAGGTTTCAAAGGCTAGATTCCTTAATAAGTTAGACATTCCCCTTTTTCTTTTAAGTTTCCCCTTTTCTTTAAGTTTTCCCTTTTCCTTAGGTTTCCCCCTTTTCTTTAAGTTTCCATTTTTCTTAAAGTTTCCACTTTTCCTTAGGTTTCGCCATTTTCTTTAAGTTTCCCTTTTTCTTAAAGTTTCCCCTTTTTAAAACTAAGTTCAGAATTAGCAGGTTTAGACAAAAACAACCAAATACCCCTTTTATTAATTAAACCTTTATTAAAATTTCCATTTTAATTATTAAAGATTAAATTTTATTTACCCCTTATTGTTACATGTCTAATTAGTTTTTTTTGTTCAAAGGTTCTACTCAGACCTAGGTTTTCAATTCATTAGGCTTGGCAACAGTTTTTAAGGGAAAATTTGTTAGTAAACTTTACTTATCACATCATTCATTTTAAGGCCGACCAGGTCCTAAGGAGGCATAGTTTTCTAGGCATTAGGTTTATTAACTTACCATAGTTAAAATCATGATGTTCCCTTCAGGATGCACCATGTGCTCCAAGGGTGCCACTCGCCTCTTTTTGTTTTATTCACACGGCATGCCCTTCAAGACGCACTACGTGCTACAAGGGTGCCACTCTCCTCTTAACTGAATTTGGTAGACGTCAAACACCTGGAGTCAATACTCCATCAAGTGATCTTGTGTTAGACTAAGGGTCTCTAAGGATGACCCTTCCTTATTGCGCACTGCTTAGAATCATCGAGAGCGACTGTCATAGTCTGCGCTCACAGCATCATGGATCTTCTCGAACTAGGTAATCGTTAACCTACAGTTTGAGCCATGGAAGGAGTTCTATTAGGTTGTGGCAGTTTTGTTGCCACACCTCTCCCTCAACGTATTTGGTTGTCATGCGGGACCCCTTTACTCCAAATGTGAGTCTGGTCAGCAAGTTATCGTAAGCCTGCATCCATCAATGAATCATGTCAGCAATAAAAATCCACATCATAATATCTAATCATATGTACATATGTCACATCAAGAACATTCAAACCCTAATAATCCACTCCTTGACTCAATCCGAAGTCCACAGAGTTTCATCAATGCCTCGACATCCTCAACGTCCAGAGTCCTGCACACTCAGGACAACCCAGTCAATAGCACCCATTAATATAAATATAGAAAAATAACATGTCATCAAATCCACAACAACTCATAGGCATAATCAAAACATCCAATCGTATAATGGTCTGGATCACTTGCATGCAAGTGTCCTCAAAGAATAATTCCAATCACGTGTTCACAAGAGCGAGATGTTACATACACCCCCTTTTGTTTTAAACTTCATCCTGAAGTTTCACAGTATATAAGTGTCGAAATAAAGTGTATCACAAAATCATATGTCTAGTTATTAACAAAAATTGAAACTGCTTACGCATATCATATGTGTCCTCCCAGGTAGCCGAGTGTGGACTATAATCTTCCCACTAGTCCTTGACCTTATCGACAGTTCGATGCCGTAACTGTCAAATGTGATGGTCCAGAATGTAGATTGGCTCCGCCGTGAGCGCACCCTCGCCCCACATCCGCCAAGAACTCAAGTCAATCACATACATAGGATCACTGACCTAAAGTCCCACACAGATACAAGATAAACATCATGCAATGCCTCAAGGCATGAGGCACAACTGGTCGTTAGGCCCTTCATAACTATGGTCATGCGATGCGCATCGGAAAAACCCTTATGTCGATATTGTGCTTCTTCCAACCCTTTTTCTTATCGTTTGTACTTTTTCTTCCATTTCTTGGATCACTTATGGTCCTACCAAGACCCCATCCTTGAGTCTATCCCAACTCAAAGGTGTCTAACACAGTCACCCATAAAGAATCTCAAATGGCGCCATCTTAATGGTGCTTTAATAGTTTTTGTTGTATGCCAACTCTACCAGTGGAAAGAACTCCTCCCAACGCTTTTGTTAGTCCATTACGTACATACGTAACATATCTTTCAAGAATTGGTTTGTTCATTCTATCTGCCCGTCTGTCTCCAAGTGATATGTGGTACTAAAGTTAAATTGGGTTCCCAAGGCCTCTTGGAAACTAGTCCCAATCATCCTGTAAACATTGATCCTCAATAAGATATGATCCTCTTAGGCACTCCATGCCATCTCACTATCTCACTGATAATAACTCTAGCGATGTCTGGTGCCTGATACGTCATACGCACATGGATAAAATGTGCACTCTTTGTTAGAGTGTCTACTATCACAAAAATCAAGTCGTGTCTCCTTGTCGTCAGTGATAATCCCACCATGAAGTCCATCGAAATGGCCTCCCTTTTATTCTAGAATGATGTGTGGTTGTATTAATCTAGCCATATGTCTGTGTTCAGCCCTTACTTGTTGACATTCCAAACACCACGCCAAGTAGTTAACTATGTCTACCTTCATCCCTACTAGAAGAATGAGGGATTAAGGTCTACCCTCATCTTCGTGAATCCAAGATGATCCAAGTACACTTCTCTATGAGCTTCGTTTCAGATCAAACTTCTCAACTTGTCGTAAGGCGGTATGTAAATATGGGTATTATACCTCCTTAATCCTTCGTTGTCCATAGCAAATTCCTCAAATTTTGGTACAACAAGGTGTCTCATCGACGTCTGATAACTCCCTTAACACCTTATACCAGTCATCGTCGTGCTGTAAAGTTAGAATGTTTTCATAATATTCTCCTAAAGAGGAATCACCGAAAATATGTGTCATCTTCGACTCAATGCATCAGCCACTTTAATCATTGTTTCTTTTATGTAGGTAATCTTGAAATCGTACTCATTAAGCAATTCTGACCAACGACTTTGTCGCGTGTTAAAGTCGCTTTGCATAAAAGTGTGTTGTAAACCACAGTGGTCCATTTTTTTTAGTTCGAATTTTCATCCAATAAGATAGTGTCTCCACACTCTCAGGGCATACACAATGGATAACTACTCCAAGTTGTTCGTCACATAGTTCTCCTCATGCCTTCTTAAATTTCTCGAGATGTAAGCGATCAATCGATTGTCTTGCATCAAGACTCTGCCTAAGCCTTCCTAAGATGTGTCAGTGCATACCAGGAAGTACTCATCCATATCACGGACCTTTAGTATCTGTGTTGTCTTCAACAACTCCTTGAGCCTCCGAAATGCCTCCGCGCATTTCTTGGTCCCAACAAACTTCTTGTTCTTCTTCTGCAATTTTGTAATTGGATTTGCTATCTTTGAAAATCCCTCGATGAATCGTCGATAGTATCCCACTAAACCCATGAAGCTACGCACTTCTGGGACGTTCGTCGGCCCAGGCCATTCCATAATAGCCTCGACCTTTGTTGGATCCACAACAATACCTTCGTCAGAGATGACATGCCCTAAGTAGTGAATCTTCGTTTGATAAAAAGAGCATTTAGACAGTTTCCCATACAATCAATTCCCTCGTAGACACTGCAATACCAAGCGCAAGTGCTCGTCATGCTCCTCCACCGTTTGAGAGTAAATCAAAATATCGTCAATGAAGGCTTGGATGAACTTGTCCAATTATCCACAAAACACCTCGTTCATCAAACTTATAAATACCCATGGGGTGTTCGTTAGTCCAAACGGTAAAACAATAAACTTGTAATGTCCAAACCTCGTCTTAAAGACGGTCTTAGGGATGTCATCCTCCTTGATCCGTAGTTGGTTATACCCTGATCTCAATTCGATCTTTGAAAACACTGTCGCACCTTTCATCTGATCAAACATATCATCAATCCTTGGCAACGGATATTGATTCTTGATCGTTGCCTTGTTCAATTGACGATAGTCAATGCAGAGTATCCACGACCCATCCTTCTTCCGTATGAAGATAACAGGTGCACCCCACGGTGACACACTTGGACGTATAAGTCCTAGGTCCAACAACTACTTTAGTTACATTTTCAACTCCTGTAACTCTGGGGTCGACATCCGATAAGGTGTTCTTGCTATCGGTTCAGTTCTTGGTCAGGGAAGACGTCCGAAAACTCTCTTACCACCAGAAGGTGTTCTATACCTTCCGCTACTCCCTTCTCATTTAACGCAAGTATCGCATAAATCTTACATCCCTTGAGCATGCTCTTCCGTAGCTACAAGGAAGAGATGAACCTGAGGGAGACTCCCTGGTTCCGACCTACAATCACGCGTCTCTATCCCTCGTCATCGACCAAGCTCAACAATTTCATCTTACAGTTGAGTATCGCCTCATGCGATTCTAACCAGTCCATACCGATCACGACGTCATAAGATCCTAAGATCGTGACGTACAGGTTGGCCCTAGTGACAAACTCTCCCAGGTTAAGGCTACAGCCCGTAACCTTCCCTCCAACCTTTTGTTTGGCTCCCGAAGCCATTTCTACAAAGCTAAACTTATCATGTTCGACTACCTTTACTTAATTCTTTTTAGCATTGTTGTTGCAGTCGATGTTGCTACGGTCGATGTTGTTGTTGGTGTTGTGGTCCTCTGTAAGGAGTCTATTGTTGAGGCATTGGTCGTCGAGGTGTAGAGAAAGTGGGTCCTCTATGGATGCCACGATATCCTAGTGAATGTCTAGCTGGTGTCTGAAACTGTTGCCTACTAGATGACGCCTATCCCACTGGTCTCACTAGAGTCCTCCTCTAACCCCGCTGATAAGCTCCTCCTCTGCTATGAGGGCCTTATGGACAACATCATGCAAGGTTTGAGGCATCAAAATCCTCACGTTTGCATGAATGCTGACATTAAGGCTGAACAAAAACTTGTTGACCTTAAATTTCTTGGTATTCAGGTGTGGAGCACACCGAAGCATCTCCATGAAACAGGCCTCGTACTCAAGCACCGTACGACTGCCCTGTCGTAAGGCGTTGAACTCGTTGAGCTGATGCTCAATGAATTCCTCAGACATATACCTCTCTCAGAACCGTTCTGCAAACAGTTCCCATGACACGTCTTCGACTACCATGTTCAATTGCGAAAGGAGCATATTCCACCATAGAAGACCGATCCCCTTCAGTTGAAAGACCGTCATGCGGACCTTCATGTTGGAGGTACAGTCGCAAAGTGAAAATCGCATCACCATATTCTCCAACCATGCCTCGACAGTTGCATCATTTGGGGCACCAAAGAACTCAGGAAACTTGACCTTCTCGAGTTCTCGGTGAAAGCTACCAGAGTGCACGATGGATCCTCAGGAGGTTCCGACGCCCTGGCCTCATCTCTATCTAAATGGTTCAGCAATGCCTCGAACATCCTCTGAAAGGACCTCATCATCTCAACCACATTACCCACAACTATTGGTTCCTGCCCGACAACCTATTCATCTCCCTGGGGGTTATACCCCTCGGACGTGGATTCTACTGGGGGCATCACGCCTCCTCCCCTAGCACCCCATCATCTACCTCTATGGCATCCTCCGACCATGATTACTTGCACGAATACAATCAGTTTAATTATCCACATTTTATAAACAATTATCTAATCAATGGAATTCGTAGTGATCCCAAGTCGCAGTTCGAACCCGCTCTGATACCATATGCAACGACTCCGTCGTTACAACAACAACATGACAATAAAACAAGTAATTTTTTTTTCTTTGTGTTAGGAACTGCAATCCACCATTAATAGTGACATTATTGACACGTCATCTAAAGCATTAACGAACAATATTAACACATTATCAATCATTCATGACATTAATATATGTTTCCCATTAGAGTAATAATTCGAGAACATTCTCATGTCAACTTAACCAATGGCGTAAGATTAAGCATCAATTAAATTCATTGGGTGAGAAATTCAATCACATAAATTCAAACACCATTATCATTAATTTTGAGGTGCAAGGAAGAATGGTGAAGCAATCATATGTCACTAAAATAAGGTGCACACGTAAATATTATTACTTAACCAATCATGCGTCATTATTAAAATCCTAGCGCCAGTGAGCTAACGACTTAATCCTTCATTATTCATACAACAACACAAGATAAGACGCAAGAGTTATAGAGTTTATTATGCGAGGCACTAGAGAAAGTTGTTAAAAAACAATCATACCTCAACACTAATTAAAGGTGCAATGGTAACCAATTCTAGTTCAACGACAACATCAATAATCAAGGCGTAATGGTAATATATTTTTCAATCCATCATACATTAACGTTTTAATGGCGCGAGTAAAATTGTGAAACCATCATCCATTAATGAATTCAAGGCGCAAAGAAATTTAATTGCTAAACCAAACATACGCTAACATTTTAAGACGAAGGTAATCTAATACTTTATCCAGTCCTACATCATCAATATCCCATAGAGCGAGCAATCTAAATACTTAACCATAGGTAGGGTTCAAGGCACAAGGGTACTCCTCAATTTATTTTCCAAGGCGCGAGAAATCCATTCTTTAAACCCTCATGTATCACATTAAACTCAGGGCGCTACCCAGTCTTGCACAATACTACATTATTTAAGGCTCGTGACGGTCCAACTGGGAATCCTTTCATCAATATTTTCATCCTACCTTAACATGTGTCAAATATACGACGCAAAAAACAACATGAAGTAATCTGACATGACCACCACATCTAGAACATCCTTCTCACCCAACCCTCACTTATTCAAGAGGAACAAGATAATCTGTCCTACTTAGAGACCCCAAGCTACAATTGACGAGAGTGGTGGGAATCGAGTTCTTACCAAGCTCATCTAAATTCAACTCAAAAGGAACCAAAAATAAGGAAGAAACAACTTAAACACCAATATAATATTAAGAAGTAAAATTCTTTTCTGATAAAAATCACTCTCAGTTACGACGTTGGAAAGGCAGAGACAACTGTCAGTTTTTAAATTCCTTGAAATCTGTGTGAGCCATCTCCTGGCAGCATGCTCATCCAAGGCACTGGATAATACACATCGAGCAACAAACACCCAACAAAAGGGAGTGAAAAATGCTGGAAAGGGGCAGAGGCACTGCCAAATTTTAATTTCCATGATCTGAGTGAGAATTCTCAGGGCAGAACGCTCTATTGGGGGCGCTAGAAAACACATACAAGGAATGCCAGTCGTGCTAAGAAAATACCTCGCGAAATTCTCTCGCAAAATGTGGTGAGAAGGTACGAAAAATGTAGGCAGGTTTTCCCCAAGCACTGGGCATGAAAATCCTTGGTTCAAAATCCAATTATCGCAGCAATACACAAAGTGGGGAAATGATTGTGCGTAAGATCGTGATTTGGCAGTTCTTGATCTAAATCTCATCCTTCTAGTTGTTCAATGAGCTAAATGTGACTGAATGGCATGTCTCCTATAGCTCTCTATGGGACAACTCGTCGGTTGGGCAATAGGGAAGTCGATAATCCTCTCAATCTAACAACGGTGGTAGGTCGGTAGGTAAATATTGGTAAATGTTTTAGAGAAGGGCAGTAGAAGGCGGTTTGTCTTGGAGCTCTGTCGTATAGGGTCCTGGGCTATCGATTGTTCCTACTATATCTCGACACTAATAGACTGGTGTATGCCCCTCCCTATCTAGGTGACGCTCAACTCAATCAGGTGAGATCCAACTAAAGGGAAACATGAGTTCCAACTATACTTGTTCATTAGATCGACTTCCACTTAAAGGATCACGTCTATGGATACAGAACACACACTAAATCAAGGTGTCGCCCAATATTAACCAAATAACTAATATTGCACAGTAACAATTTCTCCTTTAGACAAATTCTAGACCCGGATCATATAACAGATCACAATAAAAACAGAAAATTGATTGATAGCAATGGTTAATTTAAAACAAATCACAATAAAAACAGAAAATCGAATGATAGCAATGGTTAATTTAAAATAGATCACAATAAAAACAGAAAAATTGAATGATAACAATGGTTAAATAAAATAGATCACCGTAAAAACCCCACAAGGATACCACTACTGCCACGCTCAGAAATGACAGAGCATAAAATCAAGGAAATTGCCACTTGGACCAATAAATCTGTGCACGCATTCACACTGTACCCCGCTCTATGTGCTCCGGGAAGGCACGATGGCTGAGATCGGTTGTAGACAAAATGATACTGCCAAGATTCAGTAATGAAAGCACACAATTAAACCATCAGCAAAGAAAAGAAACGTTGGGTGCACTGGAGAGACATCCCCAAAATCGTTGTGTGGAAGCTTGAGTTTGTAGAGAATAAATCACAACAATCACAAAGGCTAAGGAGGGAATAAACGCCCGGGAGAGAATTCCTTGTTGAGCAAAGAAATGATGATACACTTATTATCCATGCACAGGAAAGCAAGGCATTTGAATCTAAATCTTTAACACCAGAGTGAAAGACAGTCGATTCAGCTCCTGGCCGACTGCTCAGGCACAGACTAATAACTTAAAGGATAAAGGAACAGAAGATAAAAACACAATTTTTTTTTTGTATTAAAACAATAAAAAAAAATGCTGAGAAGTCATTTGCATTTAGAGTTTGGGTTCACCATTGGAAATCAAATCAAAAGTAAAGTGAGCATAAGGCTGGGATATTCTCTGATCATAAAACGTTGGGCTCATTAAGACAAATTCATTGAAAGAAAAAAAAAATCTCTGGATAGTATTACGTTGAATAAAACATAAACTTTAACACAATAGAAGTACCTTAATTGAAGGTGCGGGAACATAATTTAACTACCCTTCAACCAAATTTCACAAGCGTAAATTTCCAGGATATAAAATTAACTAAATTTTTAACACAGTGACGCATGCGTGCTTTCGACGTTAGAGAGATGCATATACAGGGAATTTAACTACCATTCAATACAAATATACACATGCGTACCGTAGCCAATGTGAATTCTCTAAAGTCATTGTCCCGCGCGTGTGCTCCGTCCAGCTCCCGCTTGCCAACCGATGTGACCTCACCGGTACCTCCCAGCCAACGCTAGGGGTACTCTTCTTTCCCCTGAGCCCCCCAAGCCGAAAAGGGGACACACACACAATACCAGAGAATGCTAGCTCCCAGCTCGCCTCGCAAGGTCGAGCTACCACTCGTTACCCGAGCTGGGTATCCCATCTCCCACTCAGTCAAGATAAAATTCGGCAACATGACGTTACACAATCCAGCTCCCTCCCATACTCCTCCTCAGCCATCCTTTTATAGAGTTTTCTTAGTCATTAGTTTCCCAAAACCCTCATTAGATTCCTTTTTCATTTAATTAATTTCGAAAAACCTCCCCCGTACACATGTCGCCCGATCCCCTAGTTGCACTAGAAAATCAATTTATTAATTAATTAAATTTGTCTATTTCCCTCACCCACCTAAAATAATTCCTAAAAACGCTCCTCGGTGTCCCAATATTCCCTTGCAATTCTTGAATGACTTATGCCTTACTTAATTCCTAGTTGAGTTCATAAATAGAAGGTTCCAAAGGCTAGATTACTTACTAAGTTAGACATTCCCCTTTTTCTTTTAAGTTTCCCCTTTTCTTTAAGTTTACCCTTTTTCTTTTAAGTTTCCCCTTTTTCCTTAGGTTTCCCCCTTTTATTTAAGTTTCCCTTTTTCTTAAAGTTTCCCCTTTTCCTTAGGTTTCCCCCTTTTCTTTAAGTTTCCCTTTTTCTTAAAGTTTCCCCTTTTTAAAACTAAGTTCAGAATTAGCAGGTTTAGACAAAAACAATCAAATACCCCTTTTATTAATTAAACCTTTATTAAAATTTATATTTTAATTATTAAATCTTGAATTTTCTTTACCCCCTTCTTGTTAAATGTCTAATTAGTTTTTTTTGTTCAAAGGTTATACTCAGACCTAGGTTTTCAATTAACTAGGCTTGGCGACAGTTTTTAAGGGAAAATTTATTATTAAACTTTACTTATCACATCATTCATTTTAAGGCCAACCAGGTCCTATGGAGGCATAGTTTTCTAGGCATTAGGTTTATTAACTTACCATAGTTAAAATCATGACGTGCCCTTCAGGACGCACCACATGCTCCAAGGGTGCCACTCGCCTCTTTCCATTTTATTCGCGCGACGTGCCCTTCAAGACGCACTACGTGCTCCAAGGGTTCCACTCGCCTCTTGACTGAATTTGGTAGACATCAAACCCCTGGAGTCAATACTCTGTCAGGTGATCTTGTGGGAGACTAAGGGTCTCTAAGGAATAAGGACCCTACCTTATTGCGCACCCTTTAGAATCATCGTGAGCGACTGTCACACTCTACCATCACGGCATTGTGGGTCTTCTCGAACTAGGTAATCGTTAACCTAAATTTTGAGCCACAATGAGAATGCTAGTAGGTTGTGGCAGGGTTGTTGTCACACCTCTCCCTCAATGTCTCTGGTTGTCGTGCGGGACCTCTTTACTCCAAATGTGATTTTGGTCGGAAAGCTATCGTCAGCCTACATCCATCAATGAATCATGTCAGCAATAACAATCCACATCATAATATCTAATCATATGTACATATGTCACATCAACAACATTCAAACCCTAACATTCCACTCCCTGACTCAATCTGGAGTCCATAGAGTTTCATCGATGCCTCGACATCCTCAACGTCCAGAGTCCTACACACTCAGGACAACCCAATCAATAGCACCTGTCGATATAAATATAGCAAAATAACATGTCATCAAATCCACAACATCTCGTAGGCACAATCAAAACATCCAATTGTATAATGGTCTGGATCACTTGCATGCAAGTGTCCTCAAAGAATAAGTCCAATCAAGTGTGCATAAGAGCGGTATGTTTCATCCAAGTAACCTATATAACCTCTCCTTGTGAACACCAAGCATTATTATTGCGTCTTGAGTAGCTTCCCTTGAATACACAAGTACCTGGTCATTCTGGAATGCAACTGCATATCCTTCATCTTCGAAAGTTGCAACTGAGAGTTGGTTTACTTTCAAATCTAGAACATATAACATATGTTCTATTCCCATAAATTCTCTCGACTCGAGCTGGAATCTTACATATCCAGACCCTTTTATTGCGTGTTTGGTGTTAGTTCCAGATCCTACATAGCAATTTGTATTGATCTCTGAAAAAGTTAGCAATATTGATCGCATCCCAGTCATGTGGTGAGATGAGCCACTGTCAACGAACCATTCCTCGATGTCTTCATATGTCACTATGTTAAGACCAACCATTAGAAAGTATTCTTTCTCAAATCTTTCGACAAGACTATTAACTTCACCTGGGGCTACTGCTTGTCTTTTTGCAACTGCCTTTACATATTTTTGGTTATGCTTCGAACATAAGTGTACTGGATAAACTTTCCAACACTTCTCGATTTGATTTCAACTCTTAGCACAATAAGAGCAGAGTGCCTTGTTCCCATCTTGGAACCATGATCCCTTCTTGTCATTCCCCCTTTTCCTTTGCTTTGAGAAATGACTTGTACCTTTAGCCTTCTTCTTAGATGGATTTTCTTGCACATATTATATTCTTTGACATTTCTCCATATTATGGTTACTAGTTCCACAAGAAGCACATGGATACATAGACCATATACCAATCTTACCAGTGGGAAATGTCTTCACTCCCTCTCCAGAATGCACATCTCTTCCTGGAGATGTCTTACATTTGTTACCTTTCCCTGGGCTGGAAGGTAAGACTAACTGTTTATGAAGGACCTCTTCATCTGAAGTTCTCCTTACTTCATCCATCCTTGAGCATTCTCCATCTTGATGGGGAGAAGAAGAATACAAGGAATCATCTTTCTCGATCATAACTTTTGAAGGAGATAGTTTCTCTTTCATCGGAGACTTTACATTCTCTACTTGTCAATCCTCATGTAATGATGCTAATGGTGCCAATATTTGATCCATGGTCTACATCTTCCTTTCCAACTCATGAAAAATACTTCTATGGAATTTATCATGACATATCAGTCGATCTTGAAGCTTCTGCTTCTCCTCCTCGAGAGTTTGTAGTTGCATCCTTAATTCGTAATTCTCCTTCTGAATCTGTCGGTTAATGTTCTTTTGTATACTTAACTTCATGAGAGATTTACTCATGTTTTCCTCTCAACAAGAGTCTTCAAAACCTTCACCAACTTAATCCTTGGACCTCGTCACATCAACCTGCAAATACATGTCAAAACTGGCCCTAATACAACTTGATCCAAAAATCCTTAAATACCAATCTTAATCTTTAAAAACCCATATTAGCATCTAACTTGATTCAGAATAATTCTTGATCGTATTGAGGTGATTTGCAGAAAAATGATAATGTGCTTATTATCCAAATTCTCATAAAATAATGATTAATTAGATGCATTATGAGATAACACAATAGAAAACAAAATAACTCAAGTTATACAATATTGATGACATAGTTTACTTCATCTTCATAGTTCCATTCAAACCAATGAGATTGCTTCTCATAATTTCAAAATGTCAAATTACAATACAAAATGGACTTACAAATCCAAATTTGAAGTCACTCTTAAATTCCCATACTCAACCTCAAATATAGAGTATACAATTGAATTCCTTGCGAAAATCTGAGAAAAATGAGTAAAAAGTCAACCATATTCTGAACTGACTCAATTTTACCCTCTTTACATGCCAAATGATGCACTAAGGTGCTCATTAATGGAAATATAGACTAAGACTTCTAAATAAAACATCCTATCATGAAAATAACATCACCATCATGCTCCTCTCGAGAAAATGAGAAAAATAAGTATAAACATGCCTATGTTTGGACAAAGTACCTCATGGCACAAAAATTGAGACACACCATAAATTAGGTCTTCTCTTGGCATGAAAAACTATGCATCCATACCATACCCTCTCTCGAGATCCATGCACTCCTCCTCAGTATCTATGTCAACCTAGGAATGTGTGTCGTCTCGGTCCACGCACCCATAAATAGGCCACGGGCCCAACCTCCTACATGCACCTTGCGCAACCCTTTAATTGTTGTTGGTTTCCTTAGTTGTAACAACACAACCAAATAGCGCAATGGTCAGCGATCTATATGTAAATTCGTTGGTTATGGTGGGAGGTCTTGGGTTCAAGCCCCGCAGACTCCATTTATTTCACATATTACATTCATACCATAATAAATATATTATTAACCAATGGTATATTCGATGGGACAGTTGGCCATGGTGGTTAGCATATGTTGTTAAGTTGTTTAGGATAGTGCTTGGACGTCTGAGGTTCGAATCCGCCGAGCCTCGATAATTTTTATACCCATCCCAACTTGGGCTTCTGAAGGTGCCACATGGTGCCATTTGATTATCCCCCGTGGTAGCCTTTCATTGGCTCATATGTCGCCAACCGTACCTGCCACCTCTGCATATGGTCTGTCACCTATCAACTGATGATTGATCCACCCATTTTCCTACCACGTCATCATACGGATGCCACATCATATGTATGGATGACATGTGTCAAAATTATATTAGTCCAAATGGACCCCTGAAAAGTCTATTTTCAGGTGACATGTGGAACGCTATCATGCTTCCACATCACCATGTTGATGTCAGCATGATTTCATCCTAAGAGGTACAAACAGGACACGTGTCAACCTTCTAGTGGTGACACATGCCACCTTTGACTTTGACTTTTGTCATGTTTGACTTGAACTTTGACCAGCCATAACTTTTGCATACGAACTTCATTTGAGGTGATTTTTGCATCATTGGAAAGTTATCACCGATATCTACGCAGTGATTCCATTTTAGAGAGAATTTGATGAAGTCAAATTTTGAGCTTTTAAAGATCCTCCTAGACCTCTGTGAGTGTTCTGGATCCTCCTGGACCTATGTGAACGTTCCTGGATCCTCCTAGATCACTTATTATAC
Source organism: Picea mariana (assembly GCA_032191745.1). Classification (NCBI taxonomy): domain Eukaryota; kingdom Viridiplantae; phylum Streptophyta; class Pinopsida; order Pinales; family Pinaceae; genus Picea; species Picea mariana. Next base: position 30,048 of record JASDQU010739323.1, on the reverse strand, counting down.
CTCAGATTCCCATTTTGTTGTATGCAATTACAGTACGCTTGTATTTTATGTTTGTTTCGGTGCTTGTATAATTTGCATGTTTCAGTGTGTATACTAAATATAACGCCTCGATGTGTTTGGATTATTAAATGCACCAGTGCATTTAATTTTTTTAAAGCACCGGTGTTGTTATTATATTTAAATAATCGATGCGTATTTATCACATTCTCATCGTATAATTTGAAAATGATATATATCATCACACGTTTTGTGCACCAATGATTATGTATAATTAATATGTATCGGTGTTTTAGTATTCTTAATATGCACCGGTGCATATTACCCCTTAAAAAGCACCAATGTCTATATTATTTTAGGCACCATTTTGTGAGTTCATAAGAATGCATCGATATGTATATATTTTAATTAATTGTTTTTTTACAAATATTTTTTATAAACATATTGTTTTTTTACAAATATTTTTTATAATCATATTGTTTTTTGTATTTTTGTTATTGCATTTTGATCTAATGAAAACATTAATGTCTTATCCAAGGGATTACACATATTTTATTTGCAACAATGTAAATCATTTGCATATCAAGTAATCAATTATTTGCAACAATGTGAATCATTCGCATATCAAGTAATCAATTATTTGCAACAATGTGAATCATTCACATATCAAGTAATCAGTTATTTGCAACAATGTAAATCGTTCACATATTAATTAATCAACAATGCAACATTTTACAACATTTGACAATGCAATAAAAAGACAAACCCATTTTATTATATATGAATAAGAGACCCATGGTCATACAAAATGGGACAACGTAAAGTTCCACAATAATCAAAATGGAACTAGTATGTAATTGTTATAGTTATTAGTAGCATGTCCCCATGCAATTGGGACATTATGTCCACTACATTAAGCGAAACTATCCCTGATTTTTACAAACCGATATTACAAAACTACATACAACTTGCAATAACATTCAATTATATTGATTGTCATTCATCACTTGAACTCTTGTCATTGCTCGATTTGTGTTCATCCTTCATTTCTTGATCAATTGTAGGCGATATTGTACTTTGGTTTTATAAACATATGTTTTCTTTCTCGACTTCTTGACTTCTCATATATATTCTAATATAGTAAAATATATATGATTGCGTAAATAAAAAATAGTAGCATAGTAGTGATTGATTCATAAACCATACACATTGTTTTGAAGCCTTGCCTCATGTTGGTTATCACAAGATTTTATGTTGGCTCCTCTCCATACTTTGTTTCCTGCATGTTTAATACACTATGACAAACAATAGTCGATATAATTAATATAAAGGTTTTGTATCGTTCCATTAATTATAAAACAAGGGAAGTTAAACAACATAGCTACTTAAAAATTGTTTAATTAAACCTTGATACTTCAACATATAATCACAACCCTTAGTTTACCCAAAGTTGATCGATTGTTCACTTGGCTCTTCTTTGTATGTTAGCACCTACTAATAGACATCCATGGATCAATGTAAATTAATTATTCAAATATAAAGATCACAACAAATATGAAAACTTAAGTAACGTCGAAAACGTAAGTACTCACAAACTTTGTGATCAACCATTTTTTTCCTTATCGTCATGTCTTATGTGTTGATTAGGTTCCATTGTGTTTTGTTTTCTGCAAAAAAACAATTGAAAATTAGTATTTAATATGATAAATAAATTCAATGTACATAAAATAATAAATGAATGATCGCATACCTCTGATGCACGTTGTTGTTAGGAAGCATCCTCCTGTAATGCAATTATGCTCATTTTGTTTACCATCTCCTTGTACACTGTTTTGGACATCCCTATCGGCATGTATTGGATTTCCCCTCATTCGTCGCTTGGAATTTTCATAATCTTCCTGAAAAACAAAAAAACACAATAATGTTTTCTTAAATGGACATGAAAGTAAATATAACAAAACAAATTAATTTGGTAATTATTGGAACATATTATAGAAAAACATGTTTAGTAATAATACCTTGTATATGACTCTTTTTTGTTATTGTAATTTTTTTCTATTGCAAGTCTCACGAGTCTCATTGACCATGGCTCCTAAAACGCTTCTTGTAGTATATATATAACCTGATTCTTGGAGTCATTGGATTGGTTTTTGTATTGTAAGTGGAAATGATGTCTATACATTTTTTCCACTATATCCCTCAAAGCTATGTAAAATGTTTTTCTCCTCTCATTAACTTCAAGCACCACTCCAAATGAACTGATGACCAAGCCATCATCATAATTTGCATCCTTAACAATTTTTTTCCTCTTAGGACGAGATTTCATTCCCTTGTTATCAGTTGCTGCATATTATTAAAAAAAAGTGAAATTGAGTGTTTAAAACTTGTGAGCGATTAATGTTAAGAAATTCATTTTTAGTAAAAGTCAAAGAAAAACTTAATGTTGATTACCTTTCGATCCACTTGTTTCCTCTCTTTGCAACATTTCCATAAATCTTTTGCACTCTTTTGCACTCAAATTGCAAACAATCTTATCAATTTTCTTCAAGTTTTTTCTCTACAAGACATGCATTAACCAATACACATCATTGATTTAAACTTAAAAATATTTCAAATAATATATTAACATTTTAATAAAACTTAAATAACTTGTATGTCTTTCTTCTTGGGATGAGCTACCATTGCGCTCGCTGCAATAAGATGTTTTCTTTGAACTTCTATCAGCCATGTTGTGTGTGTGTGTGTGTATAAATTCAGGAATCATTAAAAATAGAAATTGTGAAATTTTTATATAATCTAGTATTTTGATGTTCTTCATTAAACAGAACGCACCGGGGTGTCAAGCACATACTCGCATCGACGTGTACTATTAGTCATTGTGCATCGCTAACTTGTACGCATATGATACGAATTCAGTACTATTTATTTCTTTACCAATCAGTGATTTACACATATATATGTGCATTGGTGTGCTTGTATATACAGTGAGAACCGGGGCAATTTTCATGTACAATGTGCATTGGGGCGTTTTTCCTGTACAGTGTGCACCGCGTACCGCAGAAGAGTTTTTTTTTAAATCACTTACAACAACAAGGTTTGGAATTCGATGCAATGAGTGGTACCATTGCAATGGATACCAAACGCCCCATATACAACTAAGTAAACCATATAAAAATCTATTGCTTAAAAAAATAAACCCTAAAAAAATCTGTTACTTATAAAAATAAACCCTATAAAAATTTATTGCTTAAAAAAAGAGGGGAACAAGAAAAAACAACAAGAAAGCTATGGCTTCCAATATCGAAGGTAACTGTCAAACCCTTATATTTTTTTAACATGCATTGAAAATAGTTTGAATCAAATAGGGAAAGATTGAAATGATCAGTAGAATGAAATCACATACTTGAAATTTCTTCTCTGCAGATCTATATGTGCCCTGCAAATCCCTTCCAATTTTGACTCTTAAAAAAAATCCAACCACTCCAAAGTCTTTCGTGGTAAATCTCTCTTTCATAAATCTTCCCTCTAAATTATGCCAAAAAAATGATCTAATGAATAGTGTTTTCATTTATAAACAAATACGTTTTGAAAAATGAAATTCCCTTTATTTTTTCACTGTATTTTTTCAATTAGTATGTAAAAACACTTATTAAACTATATATTTTAAAAATTAAGTTTGTTGTCAAATTGGTGCACCTCACTGAATAGTGTGCCCTAGTGTGTATATAGTAAAAAATGCATCGATATCAATTTTTCGATAGAATATAAATGCAAATCTTCGCTATTAAAATTTAGGGATGTTTTGGTTTGCGGAGGTTTTAATGGATGTGACGGTTCGGTGTGTTCTATATATACAAATGCACTGGTGCATTATAAAATAAATAAAAGCACCAATAAATTTTAATATCGGATTCATGCACGTATTGATGATGGTTTTTGTTCAAATGTAGGAAAAAGAAGGTTTTAATATCAAATGGCCAATACTTTATATACCAACTCATTCCATATTGTTGCAAGTTTGTCAACTTCTACCACACCATTTGAAGTAAGTCTAGATTTTATTTATAATTCATTTATCTGATTGAATTTATGTCATTTATGCATGTGCATTTGAATAATTGTTCATTGAATTTTGTAGGATGATAAATTGGGATTGAGTTCAAATGAGCAAGATATTCCGACAATGCAAAAATGTCGCAAGCTCTTATCAGGAGAAAGATATCGCAAGAAAATGTTTGATGAAAATGCACAACATATTTACCCTGTGAATTGTCATATGTCATCTTTGAGTAACCTACAGCCTGGGTCAATGGTATTACACCATGAATTTGATCTCTTTTATGACACGCCAATGGTATGTGGTTGTTCAAAATGTAAAGGGTTGAAGAAGAACCCTCGATGTGTCACATTGTCTCATTATATTAATGATGAACTACCCAAAGTTGACAGTCTAATACCTCCCACTAAAGTCAATAATCCAATAGGTGATATAGAAAAGACATGTAGGAACACTTGCATGTGCTCCTTTTTTGAAAAGTTGGAAGCCAGATCAACTATGTTTCCTCCTAAATTGGCCAACCTATCTCATTTTTTTGAGTCAACAGAGAGTTCTTATAGTGAGCCAAAGTATGATATCAATACTACCCAAAACATCAATACTAGGAGATCAAAAATGTTGTATGATCTAAGAGCAAAAATGTCCAAGTACACAACAAAGTCTATTCAATTTTTAGAAGGTAGTGATGACTTCCCTATTCCTATCCATCTACAAATTAAATACCAAACCAATTACAACTGAGCTTTCTATGGCTCTTGGTTGTCATCCATGCATGTGCCCGATGTTGGAACCAAATTCTCTTTTTGTGGTAATAGTTATATGATTGCCAAGTCTAAAATAGATGTTGCAAATCTTGGGTTGTTTATCATTTCACATGTATTTGTTCCTCCCAAACAATCAGTGGGACTTATACCATTTTTTGGTCCTTTTATAGTCAATCTAATTACTTGAATATTTTCAAATACAAACATAACATTTCTATGTATAGTATGTGCATGAATGGTTATGCTTATGGAAACTTTAACAGGAAAAAATTGTTATATATCGATGGTCATCCACGAACTCATGGGATTATCGCAAGGTTCATAAATTGTTGCAGGCCCTCATTATTTAGTGCAAATTGTTCCTTTGAGGAACACTCCAATGATAGAGTTATTTATAGAAAGGAAAACATCCAGATTTGTTTTTGTGCATGCAATACGTAGTTTGTCTCTTGGTGACGAGTTGTTAATAAACTGTAACTTTTGTAGACCACCAATGACTTGTCAAAAATGCCTTGCATTAGGTCTACCTTTAGATGTTCCCTTGGGATGTAAGAAAAAGATGATTGAGTAATTGTATTTTTGGATTTTCAGTGGCACTAATGTAAATGTATTGCTTAATTCGAGTTTTATAAAATGGTTGGTTGCATGTTACAATCATTACATCAAAGATGGGAACTAAGCTCCTTATAACTTCTAGATGTGAACTCTTGTTTATTTTATTTATTGAATTTGCTAAAAAATTCTTATATTTTTATATATTAATAATTAACTTTATCCATTATAAGCCTTGCACAATGGGGATTGCATTAGGGCCCAATATGGCCCACATGTGAAAAATAATGTCTTTGCCCTTAGATTTGATTCTTCATGGATTATTCATGATGCAAAGGGCCTTATAATATCAAATAGGCTCACAAAGGAAATATGGAAAACATCATTGATTTAAGGATCTCTTAGGATTAATTGTGGAGGACATAGGATAGTTGTATATTAGTTATTTGATAAGACATATGTATTAGTAAAATGATTTTGATTACATGATTACAAAAAATATGAGAATGAATATTAATAATTGTAGAATTTACACAGAACACTAATGTCATAGGATGCATGCACATATGTAAAATTAAAATTTTGGGGATGGAAAATATCATGTCCATGTTATATAATGACTTTATGTCAAATTTTATTTTGTTTTAAAAAACATGGTTGTGGTTGGGACTGTATAAGTCAATTAATTAAATTCATCATTTTCAAATCATTTGTCATTGTGTTTCATTTTTACAATATTTTTAAATAGTTTACACATGACCATATTTGATGAAATTGCATGCATCTATATATCTATTTCTATGGATTCAAAATATATATTTTTATATAAATGTTATTATTTGATGAATTTCATGCATTTCATGCATTTATAGATATATTTTTATTAATTCCATATATATAT
>JASDQU010739323.1:0-12453 GCA_032191745.1 Picea mariana | reverse complement strand
ATATTAGTCCAAATGGACCCCTGAAAATTCTATTTTCAGGTGACACGTGGAACGATATCATGCTTCCACATCACCCTATTGATGTCAACATGATTTCATCCTAAGAGGTACAAATAGGACACGTGTCAACCTTCTAGTGGTGACACATGCCACCTTTGTCTTTGACTTTTGTCATGTTTGACTTGAACTTTGACCAGCCATAACTTTTGTATACAAACTTCGTTTGAGGCGATTTTTGCATCATTGGAAAGTTATCACCAATCTCTATGCAGTGATTCCATTTTAGAGAGAATTTGAGGAAATCAAATTTTGAGCTTTTATAGATCCTCCTGGACCTCTGTGAATGTTCTGGATCCTCCTAGACCTATGTGAACGTTCCTGGATCCTCCTAGATCACTTATTATACCCCAGATTCCCATTTTGTTGTATGCCACTACGGTACGCTTGTATTTTATGTCTGTTTTGATGCTTGTATAATTTGCATGTTTCAGTGTGTATACTAAATATAACGCCCTGATGTGTTTGGATTATTAAATGCACCAATGCATTTAAGTTTTTTAAAGCACTGGTGTTGTTATTATATTTAAATAATCGATGCGTATTTATCACATTCTCATCGTATAATTTGAAAATGATATATATCATCACACGTTTTGTGCACCAATGATTATGTATAATTAATATGTATCAGTGCTTTAGTATTATTAATATGCACCAGTGCATATAACCCCTTAAAAAGCACCAATGTCTATATTATTTCAGGCACCATTTTGTGAGTTCATAAGAATGCATTGATATGTATATATTTTAATTAAATTTTTTTTATAAATATTTTTTATAATCATATTGTTTTTTGTATTTTTGTTATTGCATTTTGATCTAATGAAAACATTAATGTCTTATCCAAGGGATTACACATATTTTATTTGCAACAATGTAAATCATTCACATATTAAGTAATCAGTTATTTGCAACAATGTGAATCATTCACATTTTAAGTAATCAGTTATTTGCAACAATGTAAATCGTTCACATATTAATTAATCAACAATGCAACATTTTACAACATTTGACAATGCAATAAAAAAACAAACCCATTTTATTATATATGAATAAGAGACCCATGGTCATACAAAATGGGACAACGTAAAGTTCCACAATAATCAAAATGGAACTAGTATGTAATTGTTATAGTTATTAGTAGCATGTCCCCATGCAATTGGGACATTATGTCCACTACATTAAGCGAAACTATCCCTGATTTTTACAAACCGATATTACAAAACTACATACAACTTGCAGTAACATTCAATTATATTGATTGTCATTCATCACTTGAACTCTTTTCATTGCTCGAATTGTGTGCATCCTTCATTTCTTGATCAGTTGTAGGAAATATTGTACTTTGGTTATATAAACATATGTTTTCTTTCTCGACTTCTCGTTGACATTCCAAATACTCCTATTCCATCTACAAACATAGAAATAAAGTGTAATAAGTAAATCTACTTTTATAATATAGTAGAATATATATGATTGCGTAAACAAAAAATAGTAGCATAGTAGTGATTGATTCATAAACCATACACATTGTTTTGAAGCCTTGCCTCATGCTGGTTATCACAAGATTTTATGTTGGCTCCTCTCCATACTGTGTTTCCTGCATGTTTAATACGCTATGACAAACAATAGTCGATATAATTAATATAAAGGTTTTGTATCGTTCCATTAATTATAAAACAAGGGAAGTTAAACAACATAGCTACTTAAAAATTGTTTAATTAAACCATGATACTTCAACATATAATCACAACCCTTAGTTTACCCAAAGTTGATTGATTGTTTGGTTGGCTCTTCTTTGTATGTTAGCACCTATTAATAGACATCCATGGATCAATGTAAATTAATTATTCAAATATAAAGATCAAAACAAATATGAAAACTTTAGTAACGTCGAAAACGTAAGTACTCACAAACTTTGTGATCAACCATTTTTTTCCTTGTCATCATGTCTTATGTGTTGATTAGGTTCCATTTTGTTTTGTTTTCTGCAACAAAACAATTGAAAATTAGTATTTAATATGGTAAATAAATTCAATGTACATAAAAGAATAAATGAATTATCGCATACCTCTGATGCACGTTGTTGTTGGGAAGCATCCTCCTGTAATGCAATTATGCTCATTTTGTTTACCATCTCTGTGTACACTGTTTTGGACATCCCTATCGGCATGTATTGGATTTCCCCTCATTCATCGCTTGGAATTTTCATAATCTTCCTGAAAAACAAAAAAACACAATAATGTTTTCTTAAATGGACATGAAAGTAAATATAACAAAACAAATTAATTTGGTAATTATTGGAACATATTATAGAAAAACATGTTTAGTAATAATACCTTGTATATAACTCTTTTTTGTTATTGTAATTTTTTTCTATTGCAAGTCTCATGAGTCTCATTGACCATGGCTCCTAAAACGCTTCTTGTAGTATACATATAACCTGATTCTTGGAGTCATTGGATTGATTTTTGTATTGTAAGTGGAAATGATGTCTATACATTTTTTCCACTATATCCCTCAAAGCTATGTAAAATGTTTTTCTCCGCTCATTAACTTCAAGCACCACTCCAAATGAACTGATGACCAATCCGTCATCATAATTTCCATCCTTAACAATTTTTTTCCTCTTAGGACGAGATTTCATTCCCTTGTTATCAGTTGCTGCATATTATTAAAAAAAAAAAGTGAAATTGAGTGTTTAAAACTTGTTAGCGATTAATGTTAAGAAATTCCTTTTTAGTAAAAGTCAAAGAAAAACTTAATGTTGATTACCTTTCGATCCACTTGTTTCCTCTCTTTGCAACATTTCCATAAATCTTTTGCGCTCTTTTGCACTCAAATTGCAAACAATCTTATCAATTTTCTTCAAGTTTTTTCTCTGCATGATATGCATTAACCAATACACATCATTGATTTAAACTTAAAAAAAATTCAAATAATATATTAACATTTTAATAAAACTTAAATAACTTGTATGTCTTTCTTCTTGGTATGAGCTACCATCGCGCTCGCTGCAATAAGATGTTTTCTTTGAACTTCTATCAGCCATCTTGTGTGTGTGTGTGTGTGTGTAAATTCGGGAATCATTGAAAATAGAAATTGTGAAATTTTTATATAATCTAGTATTTCAATGTTCTTCATTAAACAGAACGCACATACTCGCACCAACATGTACTATTAGTCATTGTGCATCGCTAACTTGTACGCATATGATACCAATTCAATACTATTTATTTCTTTACCAATCAGTGTTTTACACATATATATGTGCATTGGTGTGCTTGTATATACAGTGAGAACTAGGGCAATTTTCATATACAGTGTGCATTGGGGCATTTTTCCTGTACAGTGTGCACCGCGTACCGCAGAAGAGTTTTTTTTTTAAATCACTTACAACGACAAGGTTTGGAATTCGATACAATGAGTGGTACCATTGCAATGGATAGCAAACGCCCCATATACAACTAAGTAAACCATATAAAAATCTATTGCTTAAAAAAATAAACCCTAAAAAAATATATTACTTATAAAAATAAACCCTATAAAAATTTATTGCTTAAAAAAAGAGGGGAACAAGAAAAAACAACAAGAAAGCTACGGCTTCCAATATCGAAGGTAACTGTCAAACCCTTATATTTTTTTAATATGCATTGAAAATAGTTTGAATCAAATAGGGAAAGATTGAAATGATCAGTAGAATGAAATCACATACCTGAAATTTCTTCTCCGCAGATCTATATGTGCCCTACGGATCCCTTCCAATTTTGACTCTTCAAAAAAATCTAGCCACTCCAAAGTCTTTCGTGGTAAATCTCTCTATCATAAATCTTCCCTCTAAATTCTGCCAAAAAAATGATCTAATGAATAGTGTTTTCATTTATAAACAAATACGTTTTGAAAAATGAAATTCCCTTTATTTTTTCATTGTATTTTTTCAATTAGTATGTAAAAACACTTATTAAACTATATATTTTACAAATTAAGTTTGTTAACAAATTGGTGCACCTCACTGAATAGTATGCCCTGGTGTGTATATAGTAAAAAATGCATCGATATCAATTTTTCGATAGAATATAAATGCAAATCTTCACTATTAAAATTTAGGGATGTTTTGGTTTGCGGAGGTTTTAATGGATGTGACGGTTCAGTGTGTTCTATATATATAAATGCACTGGTGCATTATAAAATAAATAAAAGCACCAATAAATTTTAATATCATATCCATGCACGTATTGATGATGGTTTTTGTTCAAATGTAGGGAAAAGAAGGTTTTAATATCAAATGGACAATACTTTATATACCAACTCATTCCATATTGTTGCAAGTTTGTCAACTTCTACCACACCATTTGAAGTAAGTCTAGATTTTATTTATAATGCATTTATCTGATTGAATTTATGTCATTTATGCATGTGCATTTGAATAATTGTTTATTGAATTTTGTAGGATGATAAATTGGGATTGAATTCAAATGAGCAAGATATTCCACCAATGCAAAAATGTCGCAAGCTCTTATCAGGAGAAAGATATCGCAAGAAAATGTTTGATGAAAATGGACAACTTATTTACCCTGTGAATTGTAATATGTCATCTTCTAGTAACCTACATCCCAAGTCAATGGTATTACACCATGAATTTGATCTCTTTTATGACACGCCAATGGTACGTGGTTGTTCAAAATTTAAAGCGTTGAAGAATAACCCTTGATGTGTCACATTGTCTCATTATATTAATGATCAACTACCCAAAGTTAACAGTCTAATACCTCCCACTGAAGTCAATAATCCAATAGGTGATATAGAAAAGACATGTAGGAACACTTGCATGTGCTCCTTTTTTGAAAATTTGGAAGCCATATCAACTATGTTTCCTCCTAAATTGGCCAACCTATCTCCTTTTGTTGATTCAACAGAGAGTTCTTATAGTGAGCCAAAGTATGATATCAATACTACCCAAAACATCAATACTAGGAGATCAAAAAAGTTGTACGATCTAAGAGCAAAAATGTCCAAGTACACACCTAAGTCTATTCAATTTTTGGAAGGTAGTGATGACTTCCCTATTCCTATCCATCTACAAAGTAAATGCCAAACTAGTTACAACTGAGATTTCTATGGCTCTTGGTTGTCATCCATGCATGTGCCTGATGTTGGAACCAAATTCTCTTTTTGTGGTAATAGTTATATGATTGCCAAGTCTAAAATAGATGTTGCAAATCTTGGGTTGTTTATCCTTTCACATCTATTTGTTCCTCCCATACAATCAGTGGGACTTATTCCATTTTGTGGTCCTTTTTATAGTCAGTCTAATTACTTGAATATTTTCAAATACAAACATAACATTTCTATGTATAGTATGTGCATGAATGATTATGCTTATGGAAACTTTAACAGGAAAAAATTGTTATATATCGATGGTCATCCACGAACTCATGGGATTATTGCAGGGTTCATAAATTGTTGCAGGCCCTCATTATTTAGTGCAAATTTTTCCTTTGAGGAACACTCCAATGATAGAGTTCTTTATAAAAAGGAAGACATCCAGATTTGTTTTTGTGCATGCAATACGTAGTTTGTCTCTTGGTGATGAGTTGTTAATAAACTGTAACTTTTGTAGACCACCAACGACTCATCAAAAATGCCTTGCATTAGGTCTACCTTTAGATGTTCCCTTGGGACTTAAGAAAAAAATGATTGATTAATTGTATTTTTGGATTTTCAATGGCACTAATGCAAATGTATTTCTTAATTCGAGTTTTATAAAATGGTTGGTTGCATGTTACAATCATTACATCAAAGATGGGAACTAAGCTCCTTATAACTTCTACACATGAACTCTTGTTTATTTTATTTATTGAATTTGCTAAAAAATTCTTATATTTTTATATATTAATAATTAACTTTATCCATTATAAGCCTTGCACAATGGGGATTGCATTAGGGCCTAATATGGCCCACATGTGAAAAATTATGTTTTTGCCCTTAGATTTGATGCTTCATGGATTATTCATGATGCAAAGGGCCTTATAATATCAAATAGGCTCACAAAGGGAATATGGAAAACATCATTGATTTAAGGATCTCTTAGGATTAATTGTGGAGGACATAGGATAGTTGTATATTAGTTATTTGATAAGACATATGTATTAATAAAATGATTTTGATTACATGATTACAAAAAATATGAGAATGAATATTAATAATTGTAGAATTTACACAGAACACTAATGTCATAGGATGCATGCACATTATGTAAAATTAAAATTTTTGGGATGGAAAATATCATGTCCATGTTATATAATGACTTTATGTCAAATTTTATTTTGTTTTGAAAAACATGGTTGTTGTTGGGACTACATAAGCCAATTAATTAAATTCATCATTTACAAATCATTTGTCATTGTGTTTCATTTTTACAATATTTTTAAATAGTTTACACATGACCATATTTGATGAAATTGCATGCATCTATATATCTATTTCTATGGATTCAATATATATATTTTTATATAAATGTTATTATTTGATGAATTTCATGCATTTATAGATATATTTTTATTAATTTCATATATATATATATATATATATATATGTGTGTGTGTGTGTGTGTGTGTGTGTGTGTGTGTGTGTGTGTTATTGTCTCCTATTATTTTAATATTTTGCGCGTAACATGTATCATAATTTAAAAATAAATGTCTCTCTTTTCGCAATGAAATTTTAACACAATCATTTTTTTTAAATGATATATTCGCCTACAAACTAAAAAAACATATTGATTCTATTAAGACCTTTATTAATTTTTTATTATTATTAATATAAAATGAGGTGCATTTTATAGTCTAATATGACACTTGGCATAAATCATCCCAATATAATAATTGAAAAAAAAAATCACAACATGCAAGATATGTGTACCATCACTACTCATAAATATAACAATTATAAATGTAATTATGAACAATTATTATAATGTTATCAATAAAATAAATGAGAAAATAACATTTCATAAAAGTAATTTTTATTTGTAAATATGTTTAATCAACATATTGTATCTTGCTGGAAATTAAACAATTCACCTTGAAGATGAATTTAACATTATATGGCATCAATAGTTTAATTTTTCGCAATTACAATCCAAAGTAAACGATTTCATAAAACTAAAGTTAAACATTATATGGCAACTCTAAATTCTAATGAGTAATACATCTTAAATTTAATTTTAAAACAACGAAATCAGTAGCGTACTTATGATACATTTAATAAATTAAACAAAAACAACATCATCATGATTTGAAAAAACATAATATACAAGTGTGTTATATTGTTTATAGCACACCAATGCGATTGAAATCATATTAGAGTGGTTGTTACATAAAAGTGCATCAAGAAACAATTTAATTGACAAAGTACGTATGCAAACTTCCACAATTAAAGTTTTGTGGAGGCAAAAACATAGGTCAATCTTCGATGCCATTCATAATTTAGTGCATGGACTCAATCCTCTACCACTTCCTCAGTGATCTACCTCACATCTCCTCTTCCGTGGGCCACTCAACTATGTACAAGTTACAGTCCTCATCATTCATGTAGCCATAATATGAACTGACGTCAATTGACTTGCAAATCACATACCTACACCTCCTCTTCTTTTCCTCAAGGGGGCTTATCAAATAGCTCTTGGGCATGGAGAGGAATTTCATAGCCTCGGAGTATCTATAATGGGGGCCCTTTCCTGTGGAACTGGGCACATCAACTTCATTCCCTTCCAAGTCCATCATCTTGGACCCTACTTTGACATAATTAGGACTGCCAAGCTCTACGGTCAAAGCTTCCCAATGCCCCTTTGCCCTATTCAACAAGAAAGGACTCTAGTAGATGTCTTAATTATAACATTGTGTCAGCCTCAAGATTGACCTAATCTCCTTATTGTATATTTAACATAAGTTAAGAAGAACATTTGGAAAAACAATAAATGATCCATAAGCTTTCTCAATATGTCTTATCGTTAAATACTAAGCATTACCTTGGCCTCGACCTGGTCCTCCATGAGATCCTCACCCATGTACTTACTAATAAGTTCATCATGTTTCTTCTTCTCCACAACCATGCACTCAATTGCTTTCCCATCCAAAAGGGGCACATGGGCCACAAACTCTCACTCACTCTATTGTTGGTTTCCCTTGTCTTACTCTTCCATTTCTTCTACCACATCCTCATCTTTCACGAATAAGATCAGCTTAATGGAAATGACCTTGCCGCTCTCGATCATCAACCTGGCCTCCCTACAGATAGACTCGATCCTCTGACACTCCCTCGGCACTTTGGCCTACATCTCCTCCTCCACGGATCGCTCGACTTTCTCCCGTATACTATTTTCATCATCATTGTTGCCATAATAACTAGTGTGAATTCACTTGTAGATCACATACCTAAACCTCCTCTTCTTTGCCTTAGGGGGATTATCGAATAACTCTTTGACGTCGGGGAAGAATTTCTCAATCACACTTGTACAATTGATTGTTGGAAGATGGCATGTTACAATCTTCCAGTAACCAATTGTACAAGTGCGGCTCAGTAATTGCTCCTCAACGCCAAAGAGTTATTTGATAAGCCCCATGAGGCGAAGAAGAGGAGGTCTATGTATGTGATGTACAAGTGAATTGATGCCAGTTATTATGGCGATGGTGATGATGAGAAGGATACCTTGGAGAAATTCGAGAAGCCCGCGGAGTAGGAGATGTGGGTCAGAGAATTAAGGGAGTGGCATAGGATCAAGTCTATATATAGGTAGGCCAGGTTGACGATCAAGAGCGGGGTGGTAATTTCCATTAATCAGGTCCTATTTGAAAAAGATGATGATGTGGTAGAAGAAATGGGAGAGCAGGACAAGGGAAACCAATAACAGAGAGAGTAAGAGTTTATTTCCCATGTTCCCCTTCTCGATGAGAAAGCGATCAAGTGCACGGTTGTGGAGAAGAAGAAACTTGATGAACCTATTAGTAAGTCCACAGTTGAGGATATCATAGAGGAGCAGGTCGAGGCCAAGGAAATTCTTAATATTTAGCGATAAGACATGTTGACAAAGCTTATGGATCATTGGTTGTTTTTCCAAATGTGCTTCTTAACTTTTAACCGGTGTGTTGTATTTTCTTGACACACAGTTAATGGGCGCATTCTAAAATGTGCACCAGAATGATAATTTTTAAACTATTTTTCCTAGTACAACTTACTTAATCACCCCGGTACGTTTCGTTTAAAGTAATGCATCGATGCTCCATTTGAGATTTGTATGCTTTGATATCAGTTCATTTGTATTATAACGCACCGGTGATGGGGCATCCCATAAAATGAAACAAGATGGTAAATTATTATGTATTTTTCTCGTTTTGTTGTAGTACACATCACCAGTAGGTTTTATTTATTTGACACACCACAGAGGAAAATTGTGTTTCAAAAACTTGGTATTGTGTTCGATTAATATAACGCATCGGTGCTTACCATAAGACACACTACGCTGCAAATTTGTGAAAATTCGGCCCGGTTTCATGCTCTTTACATTACCTGTGTGTTGTTTTGATCCATCCACATTGATCGGTGAAATTGTTGTATATTAAATTACGCAATGTTTTGTGTTAATATAAATGCACCGGTGTTACCATACTATTGGAGCACCGACGTTTTGTTTAACAGTGCATTATGTTGTCGACAACATCGGTTATAGGGCATCCACCAAAATGACACACTGAACTGGTGCAAGGTGTTACTATTAACGTACTAGTACCACCGTCATAGTGGAGCACCATCGTTGTATTCCTTGATGCATTGTAAATGAGAGAACATCAAGAACAAGGCATCCAATGAGACACCCCACTATGGAAATTCAGAAAATATATGTCTCAGTGCATTTATGTATACAATTCAGATGCATTGGATTACAATGGTTGCAATGGTATATTAAATTTTATAAATTTTTATGTTAGTGGTGTCGTTGGTTAAGTGAAGTGTATCAGTGCGTAATGTTAAACGACACCAGTGTGATTTATTTGGTGCGTGTATTTTTTTATAAATTATGGCGGTGTGTTTGAACATAGAATGTGTCAAGGCGTTATTTTTCTGGTACACCCTAATGTGGTTAGTTAAAATTGGTACAACGCTAGGTTAAATTTTAGATATCATTGAGATAGCGATGTGGTAAATGAAATTTAATGGTTTGGTGTGGGTATAAGCCCATTTTGCACCGGTTTCGGGGCATTTTGAAGGACGCATGGCTTTGTTTTTAGTAATTTATCACGGTCCACTAGATTGAACGATATTGATTTAGACATATATGAACATGCAGGCAGCGGTGCTCACTGTGTATTTAACAATATATGCATTGAAAATGGTGCTTACTGTGTATTTAACACATTACTCACCACTTCGAGGTGAACCAAACCATTCAGGCACACCACATGAAAAAGAAAAAAAATGCGAAATTTCAAGCTAAATTGTAATTTTGATTGGATGAAAATGTAAATAGGAAGGTAATAAATAATTTACCTAGACTCTTATGTCCTGAGGAGGCATGGTTGCACCATTGAGAGGAAATGAAAAGTCGTGATAATTTCCAAAATTTGGAAATGTGTGGAATCCACCAATGGAGCTATCCTAGTCAGTGTAGAGCACCAAAAAAAGGGTGTCTTAGGAAGAAAGGTGAGCATTGGTTCTTTCTTGAGAGTTTGGAAGCACAGGATGTATTGTAACATTAATGAAAATTGATTTGGTAATTTTTTTTTATTTACCCTACCATAGTGTGCTTTTCGACAGTGAGGCACACCGAAGTGTACCGTTCAGCCAGACCGGTGAAATTTATTCGGTGCATGTTATTTTATTATAAAGTATGGCGGTGTTATTGAAACATGTATGCATCGGTGTTGTATTGTTCATGAATGTACTCAATGACACCAATGTGATTTATTCAGTGCATGCAATTTTATTATAAAGTATGGCGGTGTGACTGGAACATGGACACATCGGTGATGTATTGTTCATGAACTGACTAGTGTGCATATACCTTAAAGGTGCACTGAGAAAAAAACCTCCACAAAAACCTACAGCTGCCCATATCCAGTTTGAACAGTGATAGTGTGTTTTAACATTTAAGCCCTGGTGTGGTATGTTTTAGGTGCACACAGGTGCATATGTACCATATAGGCACATCGAAAAGAAAAAAAAAAAACTCTACAAAAACTTCGGTCGTCTGCCTCCTCTATAAACAACTAAGGGAAGAATTTTTCAAGGAGGTTCCATAAAACCTCTGTAAGAAGGTGTTCTCCTTGTAGTGTCCTTATGGCATCCAATTGATCTTTCAACTCTATGATCTTGCTAGATATCTAACCATTGTATTTATCTCGCTCATTTGGATGGTTGAAATCATTTTTCACAAGAGCATATGTCAAGAAAGACAAGTACTTTCAAATACACCAACTAAAGTCTCAAACATCTTCTTATTAGTTGTCTTGTCTACAATGTGAGGGATGGAGTTATCCTTCATTGAATCAATAATTATTTTA
This sequence comes from Picea mariana, assembly GCA_032191745.1. Taxonomy (NCBI): domain Eukaryota; kingdom Viridiplantae; phylum Streptophyta; class Pinopsida; order Pinales; family Pinaceae; genus Picea; species Picea mariana. The sequence goes on along the minus strand of JASDQU010739323.1, from coordinate 838 downwards.
TTTTCCTTGGCCTTTATTTTTATGGGCGGTAAACTTCGTTGGATTTGTAGGTGCAACTATCTCTTTGTCAATATGCTCAGAAATATCAAATTCCTCCATGGAAATCTACAGCTTGAGCTTCCAAGCTATGAAATTGGAAGCACCATCCAACCCATGAAAATTTCTAAGACCAAGAATCTTCATCGTGCAAATCTAAATTACTCTTCAAAGTAAAATAAACAATTAATGAAGTAGATTAACGCTTCAAGGGTTCCAACACTTCTCCCAAGCACCTTAGGTCATCAAACGCAATCAACCTATATTAGGTTAAGTATCACTCCTAGGCACAACAACACCGGAATATCCAACCCTTTCTTCACCTGGAGTGTAGTGTTAGTCAAAATAGCTCGTATACCATATAGAAATGTATGTATATGACTTTTAATGAAAACTCAAAATTTTCACCTCTCACGAAAGGTTTCCTGAATCTAATACTCAACATCTTTTAGTGTTAGGGTTGATGTGAAATATTTAATTGCAGTAGCGAACAACAACAAATACTCCACTTCACTTCAATCCAAATCATTAGGAAATTCTAGATAAATGATACGAAACAAGTGTACTTAAATGTCAACAAGTTGCAACCCTTAGGACCCAGTTTTGCATGCATATAATGTATATGAAGTAGCCTTATTACAACATAATTTACAACAACAAATATACCTACTTGTATTCAAGATATATGTTAAATCACTTAATTTCATCCCTATGTTATGTCAAATCATCATGAACAACAAGTGTTGGAAATTAACTATTCAAGAAAACAACACAAGCTAAAAAATAAAATATGCAAGTACAC
>JASDQU010739322.1:143885-158441 GCA_032191745.1 Picea mariana | reverse complement strand
GAGGTTCCTCCAAGTAATGTGCCCAAAATGACCTCTTTAGTGAATTCCATTGACTTATAGCTCAAAATAGTCAAAATCCTGGAAATCGTCGGAATGCAACGAAACCAAAGCCAACCTGTGCAGAATGGCTCATAATGATGGAATATGATCATTAATGCAAGCTGGACCCCACAATGCCTCTCAAATACCCCTGTACTCTCTATAGCATCCATCTGGCTACTCTGGTCATCATAAATCTCTGCCTTGTGATGATGTCCCAAAGTGGGGACATTACATTCACTCATGCAATCCGTTATCCTTCAGACATTCATTTCACTGTACTAGAACTATATCTATAGCCATATTGATTTGTGTAGCTGGTTAGTTTGGGATCTGGACTGAAGAAGCGGGTTGTCAGGCCCGTGAGCAATTCTCTCGGTGAGCGAATTGTTGGGAATTGATTTCCTGAAGGTGCTAAACTACAACTATAGGGCTCAAGGACTTCCTTTTCGGCTTGTTGTTGAAGCCTGGAAAGGAAGTGGGGTAGCCAAAGGACTGTTGAGCACAGAAGGGGCACACTTCCTGGGGTGGAACATGCATGTGGGGAATGAGGGGCTGTAGGTGATCCATATTTGGATCCAGGAGCTTGATGGGGCTAAAAAATGCCTACAAATGAAAGTACTCAAAATTCGATGAGACCAATGCCATTGTGTCCATCTCGTTCTTCTGATTCCGTCCATATATCCACTTTCTCAAACGGACATTGTATGCAAGAGTTATCGCACATTGACCGCTTTCCCAAACAACAAAAAGTCAACAAGTCCAGTCAAATGCTGACATCAACGGTGTTGACATGGCAGTGGAAAATTGACATATGGCTGCAGAGGCACTAGGGTGACTGGGCAGTGACAAGGATCCATCCAAGTTGACAAGTGCCAACCAATGACTAGACAGATATTGAAAAATTGGACCAATGTAGTTTGGACACATGGAAAAGTTTTGAACAAACGTGGTGGTGCCACGTGGCCCAGGCATGGGCAGCCATGTGGCACTAGTCATCACACATATGGCAAGTTATAAAAGAATGTTTGGATTCAATCAGTTTTGAAACCATGACCACCACCTTGAGAAATGGCCCAACACCAACACACCCACCATGTTTCTTCTTATAATAAACACTTTTTAATTTATTTAAATTACAATACTTTGTATGGTGGTCTAAAAATATTTTAGAGCTCATGGGAATCGAACCCATGACCTCTTGAAGGAAGGCGCTAAGCTTTGGAACAACCCCAACAACCAACACGCCAAGGGAGAATATTGTAATATTAAGTCCCTTTTATTATGTTTAAAGCGCAAGGGAATAGTAATGGGCGCATTTGAAGGGCATGACCTCATCCATATGACCAGGTTTAGGGGGCACACGCCTATTATGGGGAGTTATGGCTATGAATTAGCCTTTAAATCTGAGAAGCTCAACCATATGACCATAAATAGGGGCGCGCGCTCATCTTGGGGGGATTATCCCTATTATTTGGCATAAAATGGGTTTTGACCATATAATTATGGTTTTTATTGATTTTAATTAACTAGTTTTGGTTATTTGGCCATATCTTGGTTGATATTGGGCCAAATTGAGTGCCACGAAAAGTGGGATGTTGGGATTTGATCCCTCTACCTCATGGCTATATAAAATAATTCATTGAGAGGTTTTATACAATAAATAAGAAACAAATAATCTTGAAGCCAAGGTCAAGTAGTCTTGAGCAGTGCAAGTAGCTGAGCTTTGGAGGCAGTTTTCGGGAGTTCTATTACTCTGTTTTCAATGCCATTTTTTGCATCAAGTTTCTAAGATAGAGCATAATACAACTACTTAGTCAAATGCCCTATATGATGTATTTTGAAAGAATATTGTAAATCATTGAATATTTAATAGAGAAGGCCTCTCACACTGAAGACAAAGGCCCGAAGATGTAGGCGACATTGCTGAACTCCATTATCAACTTCTTGTGTACAATTGATTGATGGTTTGTGTTCTTGTGTTATCTATTATTGCTCTTAATTATTCAAGTCTTTGTTGTATTTATATTCACATGCACCATCAGAAAAAGGTCTTGATTAAATTGAGGTTATAGTGTGTGTAATAGCTAATCTTCGATTTTCAGATCAAGTGGTATCAGAGGAGGCTGACATTTGCAGGAACTGTGAATATGGGAAAAATATTGAAGAGAGCTAGACTTTAGGAGCTCGAGGAGATAAACCAAGTCATGCAGTAAGAGAATGTTGAATTGCGAAGATTGGTCCAGATTATCGAGGAAGACAGAGAAAGAATGAGAACGTTGATGTTGGTAATGGAAGCAAGGCGAGTTGGAGGAAGTCCTTCAGCTAGAAGCCCAAGCCCTGTTAGGTATGATGAAACTCATCCATTATGAAGGCAATAAGATGAGGAGGATTCATATACGCTTGCGACTCTGGTTGAGGAGCAGTCGATAGGAGAGGCCCTTGGTACATTCTCTTCGCCAGTAAAAAGCACTGAATACACTCCAGCCTCACCTGTAGCCGATCACGAAGTCAAGTCCAAGCATACGAAGATAGAAACATTTGAGATACATACCAAAGGAGTCGGTATGAGAATGTTATCAAAGTTCGGATACTGGAAGGGGCGAGGCCTTGGAAAATATGGCCAAGGCAGAGCCGAGCCGATTAAAGTGAATGACCGTTCACTTCGGGAAGGATTGGGATATGCAGGAGGATCTTTTGAGGACGAGAGTCCAGTGATTCGATGCACACACTGTCAAAAGTTTGGACACGATGTTGACCGTTGTTGGAAGCGACATCCAGAATTGACACTAGAATGGTTTTTGACTTGGCAAGGAAAACAGGCAGCTTGAGCCAGCAGCGACGCAAACAGTGAGTCGCGAATGAAAGGTAAACAGGTTAAAAGGCATAAATCACCTTCACCCACCTTTACTGATGAGCATGCTAGAGTCATGAACCTTATTAGGAAAATGATTCCATGCACGTTTTTTAGCAGCAATAACCATTGTGTTGCTGACTGCTAGGAATAGAAAGTATATATAAGAAAAATCATGGCAATGAGAAGTATGCCAAGACATGATGACGTGACACTGTAGGTCAAAAAGAATCTGCTAGCAAAATCAGTGCAGCCAGGGCAGGAGTCAGAGAAATCCAAGGGGGATTCGACTTAGTCAGGGCATAATTCCATCAAGTTTCTTCGAGCAAGAAACACTTGCTCACATTGTCAGAAGAGAAGACATTGTGAAGATAGTTGTTGGAAGGTGCATCCATAGTTGCAACGCTCAACAAAGCCTAAAGGGCTCGAGAAAAAGATTGATGCTACAAAGGAACATAAGGACGTTGCAAGAGGACAACAGGCAGATGCTGCGGAGGAGCAGAGGAACAACCGCAAAACTTTGTTGGCAGGAGATGGGTCGTCCAACTGGAACTGGGTATATTTTATGCCCTATATATAAATTGAGTCAGTGTCATTGTCATTGATGTAATAAAACTGATTTGATTTATGAAATCACTTATTGAGTCTAGTTAATGTTAAGTCTAGGTTGTTTGTCATTAGTTGATTTATGTAAGGAGATAGTCAATTGATGTAATAAGCCTTTTGGGGACCAAAAGGTTCTTTAGTGGGGAGGTGTGATCCAGATTTGGATCTAGGAGCTTGATGGGGCTCAAAATGCCTACAAATCAAAGTACTCAGAATTCAATGAGACCAATTCCATTGTGTCCATATCGTTCTCCCGATTCCGACCATATATCCACTTTCTCAAATGGACAATGTATGCGAGAGTTATCGCACTTTGACCGCTTTCCCAAACAGGCAAAAGGTCAATAGGTCCAGTCAAATGCTGACATCAGTAGTGTTGACATGGCAGTGGAAAATTGACATGTGGCAGCAGAGGCAGTAGGGTGACTGGGCGGTTACAGAGATCCATCCAAGTTGACAAGTGTCGACTGGTGACTAGACAGATATTGCAAAATTGGACCAATGTAGTTTGGACACGTGGAAAAGTTTTGAACAAATGTGGTGGTGCCACGTGGCCCAGGCATGGGCAACCATGTGGCACTAGTCATCACACATATGGCAAGTTCCAAAAGATGTTTGGAGTTAATCGGTTTTGATCCCATGACCACCACCTTGAGAAATGGCCCAACACCAACACACCCACCACGTTTCTTGTTATAAGAAACACTTTTTAATTTATTTAAATTACAATACTTCGTATGGTGGTCTAAAAATATTTTAGAGCTCATGGGAATCTAACCCATGACCTCTTGAAGAAAGGTGCTAAGCTTTGGAACAACCCCAACAACCAATGCGCTAAGGGAGAATATTGTAATATCAAGCCCCTTTTATTATGTTTAAAGTGCAAGGGAATAGTAATGGGCACATTTGAAGGGTGCGACCTCATCCATATGACCGGGTTTAGGGGGCACACACCTATTATGGGGAATTATGGCTATGAATTAGGCTTTGAATCTAAGAAGCTCAGCCATATGACCATAAATAGGGGCGCGTGCTCATCTTGGGGGGCTTATCACTATTATTTGGCATAAAATGGGTTTTGTCCATATAATTATGGTTTTTATTGATTTTAATTAACTATTTTTGGTTATTTGGCCATATCTTGGTGGATATTAGGCCAAATTGAGTGCCACGAAAAGTGGAATGTTGGGATTTTATCCATCTACCTCATGACTATATAAACTAATTCATTGAGAGGTTTTATACAAGAAAGAAGCAACAAAGAATATTGAAGCCAAGGTCAAGTAGTCTTGAACAGTGCAAGTAGCTGAGCTTTGGAGGCAGTTTCTGGGAGTTCTTTTACTCTGTTTTCAGTTCCATTTGTTGCATTAGGTTTTTGAGACAGAGAAAAATATAGCTAGTTAGTCAGATGCCCTATATGATGTATTTTGAATGCAGATTGTAAAGCATTGAATATTTAATAGAGAAAGCCTCTCGCACTGAAGACAAAGGCCCAGAGACATAGACGAGATTGCCAAACTCCGTTATCAACTTCTTGTGTACAATTGGTTGATGGTTTTCATTCTTGTGTTATCTATTATTTCTCTTCATTATTCAAGGATTTGTTGTCTTTATATTCACATGCACTGTCAGAAAAAGGTCTTAATTAAATTGAGGTTATAGTGTGTAATAGCTAAGCTTCGATTTTCAGATCAGTAGGCTGTCAGTTGAGTGAGAACCTGAGACAAAGTCTTTCGTGTTGTCTATGAGCCTATAACTTGGTTAGGAATTCCTTTACCTGGGTGAAGTTTTGTCCCATCTTGGGGGTGACTCACTGTTGAGAGTGATGAATAGTGTAGTCTAAGGCTAGGAGGTTAGTGGGCGGTCTGCATGCAGTTGGTTACATTGTTACCAAGATAAGTACCAATTGTGTGATAAATTTATATGCTGCATTGCTATTTACGTGCTTATTTTATGGGTTTATCATATGTGTGGTTATAACCGTCCGGAAGTTTGGGTATTTCCTGTATATGATGCATGTCTATGTTTATTGTTATTACCATGTGAATTCATGCCAATACATATTGTATTTGTTAGTTATGTTTTATATATGAAGCTTCCGCAAGAGTGTTGTGTGTGTATGTTTTAAATGCATGCAGTTAGATAAGATTTATGTGGCATACTTCAGTCGAGTGCTGGGTATGTCACAGTATGTTCCACAGTGAGAGAATGAAAGTGTTCCCTCATGTAGCGTGGCCTGATCATGGGTGGTCGGGGATGTTACAATGTGGTATCAAAGATTCAGTTCCAACACTGAGCCTGGATGGGCCAAAAAGGTTTATTTGAAGCAAATATTCATAGAAAATTAATTTCAAAGTGGCCAAATTTTCAAGTCACAGAGAGTCCATGGTAAATTTTGGTACTGCACGGAGAATATTGATGTGCAGGCGCACATGGTAAATCTTTCCATCGCAGAAAATGTTGGTGTGCAGGTATGCATAGTAAATTGTGGCACTGCACAAAAGAATATTGTGTACGGATGTGCGCGATGAATATAGCCTTGCACAGTGAGCACACACACAATAATGTGCACGTGGTGTGCGTAGTATTGCAAAACACAGAGGAGTTTGGTTGGTTTGCACATAATATGAGTATAAGTTGTCTCGTGACAGTGTATTCAATGGTGCGCATTGATTATTGTGCGCTATGGGGGCATATTGAACTTTGGCATGGTGCAATGCATAGAACAAAATGCATGTGGAATATCAATGTGCAATACAAAAAAAAGAAACGGTGCACAGTGGATATTGTAGCGCAACACAAAAGTAGCACGTGCAAGTTATTAGTGTGACTGAGAAGGAAGGCATAGCAGATATAGGTGCATGAAAGCACGATTTACCTTTTGGTGTGTCTGTGCAAGATAAATATGGGTGTACAGGTTGAATTTTTGTGCGCACGAAGTCATTTGGAAGGCTAATTAAGACGATGAGCCTGAGTTTAATAGAAAATTTGCATAGTATTAGAGGAAAAAGAAACACACAACTGCATCAGAGCATTATTTAAAATGAATTCAGAGTTTGTTTGAGAAGAAATAAATATAGTCTAAATTGCTAAGCCGAGAGTATCTCAAAGATTAATTCTAGGTTTTATATTCCTCTGATTTAGACAGATGGAAGTGAAATATAAGCTTACAAGAAACACATACTATGAAAGAAAACAAGACTCATATCATCACCAGTTAGAATCTTGTAATAAACAGTCCAAAATCCGCTTCTGCATTTATATAATCATTTTAATCCCAAAATTACAAAAAGGTCTTCTTGCATAGAGGATAGTTTCCTTTTTCCCTTTTCTCTTCCTCGATATAATACGTATATATAGAGGAATTATTTGTAGAATTCGAAAATGGTCGGACTTCCGCATATTTCTAAAAATAGAGATAAGTTACAAAAAGCGAATGATTTAAAATAACAATTACCCTATTTTAAAGGGACCATTTAAGAACAGGCCTGTCATCTATGGGGCCCCTTACCTCTACTACCAGTTGTCTAAAATTTGCTGAAATATACTTACTTTTCATTTGAGGAATCATTTCATATTAGCGATCTCCTCCCTTAAAGTATCTAGCCAGACCGGTTGATCCTCTCCAACACTTTCAGTCGTTTCAGTGATGGTTTATTTCTTCTATCAATTGCTTCATTTCTTCTTAACAACTCCCTTGTTGATGACCAGATCCCTCATAGTAGGATTTAGCCTGGCTTCCAATTTTGAGTTCATGGCAGGTTCTGTGTGAAATTTAGTCGCTAATATATGCATGACTATCCTTTCCTTCTTACTCGTAGGAAAATCTACCATGTTTCTGGAAGAACCAGTCACACTAAATATAGCTTTGTCCATGTACCTCAATTTCGTGGACATTGAAATGATTTTACAGAGATCAGAAGGTCGAGCAAATGTGGAGATTACTCCATTTATGGATAAGATGATGCATCCATACGTGAGAATTGGTAGTTATGGAGTCCCAATCATGAATCACAGTGAGATTACATACAAATACGCTTGTTTTCCATGCTCAGCTAATCCATTTCAAATGATTAGCTTTTGAGTTCATTGCATGGTGGCGTTCACCTGAAGTCATACAACTGAGAAGTACCAAACGAGTGAAATGGGGTGATCTGACTATCCGTCGCCCATCCCATGAGTGGTGGTTTTGACATATTGAAACACATGACATCGTGACTTGGTGAAAGTAGTTTCGACAAACCGCCTTTCACCCAAATGTATCTCTGGAGGCGCCGCACGACTATTTTCTCAGGACTTGGGTCTTATCTAAAAATTATCATGGTGATAACACCAAGAAATAAGAAGAAATAATTTTGATGTATGTATTGAACCAAAATGGTTCATATTTTTTCATGAATTGTTGAATTGTTAGCCTGATAAGTTTCGATGGTTGTATGTTTTTTATAATTAACAACAACTAGATCAGATCAAGATCAATGCAGAGCCCATAGGAATGGAAGAGGCATAAGGGAATTATAATCAGCAAGATGAGAGAAAAGGGATGGATGTCCATTTGGGCATTGAAGGAACAAACTCCAATGACATGGAGAAGAAAGGAATGAAGACATGAATATGGTAGAGACCTTTAAAAATTTGCAGAAGGATGTTCAAATCCATAAGGATGATAATGAAAGGATTATGAGAGCTAAGGAGAAGCAGGATGACTTCAACATGAAGTTATTGGAGGGATTTAACATAATAGAAAATAAATTGGATAAGGAGAGTGGCTCAAGCAAATCTGGAAGTCACAAGCCTTCATATGAGAAAAGAAAAACAAGAAGTGTTAGAAAACACCACCATCACTCTCCAACGAATTCCAATAAGTGAGAAGGCAACAACTCAAGTCCATCCCCTGTCAAAAGGCATAAGAGGTCTAGGGTGGATGAGCTATGAGGAGAAATGAACAAAATCAATCCTCCTACATTTGATGGTGAGCACACGAAGGATTAAGATGCAGAAACATGGTTGTTGGGCATGAGAAAGTATTTTCAATTACATAATTATTCTTCTCATGCAGAAGGTACAATTTCTATCTATCAACTCAAGGGAAAGGCATCCATGTGGTGGGATCATATTGTGCAGGTGAAACACATTAAAGAGAAAAGTGTATCTTGGAGGGAATTCAAGAAGTATTTTGAGAAGGAATACTTGACTAAGAGATACTATGACAAGAAAATGAAAGAGTTCTTTGAACTCAAGCTTCGAAGTATGACCATAGATGAATATGAGAGAAGGTTTCTAGAACTACTGAAGTATGTCTCTTTCATCAAGGATGAGAAAGCCAAAATTCAAAGGTATTTTAGTGGATTTCCATCATTCATCAGTGAAAAAATATAGTATGATGATCCCAAGACATTGGAAGAGACCATAAGGCAAGCTAAATGCCTATATGATCAGCAGAAAGAAAGCCCAACTTTCCAAAAGGGTTGGGAAGACGGAAAAAAATTCAAGATGGATCAGAGGAAGAAGGGAGCTAAGCCACCATTCTTCAGAAATAATCCACAGGGATAACAAACGCCTAAAGAACCCAGAACGTTTGACACATGGAGTCAAAGGCCAAGGAAGCCACCTATTCAATGTTGGGGTTGTAAAGGAGATCATATGTTCAGAGATTGTCCTCACAGAGGTGAAAAATGAAGGTTTGTTCATAATGTACAACAAGCGGAAACAATGGAGGACATGGGCAGAAATGTGCCAAGGATCTATGCAGCCCTGGACAATAGGAAAGCAGAGTATCAGTCCCACATGATTGAAGTGGAAGGTATGATCAACAACCAAACCATTGTTATTTTAATTGATTTAGGAGCTAGTCATAGTTATATAGACCCTAAGATCGTGGAAAGTTTGCAATTGCCAAGAAGCAAGCATGGGAAATCTTGGTTGGTGCAGCTGGCTATAGGAGCCAAAAGAAAATTTAATGATATGTTTAAGTCATGCCTCATGGAAATGAATGGACTGAACACCAAGGCATATTTGAACATCTTGTCTTTAGGTTCCTATGACTGTCTAATTGGGATGGATTGGTTGGACCAAAATCATGCTTTCTTGAAATTTTATAACAAAGAATTCACTTTCTTGGATGAGGAAGGGAACCTAAGGAAAGTGAAAGGAATTCCCACGATAGTAACCATTAGAGAAATTTCAGCATTGCAGCTGAAGAAATGTTACAAAAAATGGTGTCAAATATTTGCAACTCATATGAAAGAGACACCTAAAGATAAGGAGCCAAATTTGGAAGATTATGTAGTCCTGGAAGAATTTGAAGATGTGTTCAAGGAAGTACCAGGACTACCCCCAAAGAAAGACATTGATTTCTCTATAAATCTAATTCCTGGAGCAACTCCAGTGTCAAAGACTCCTTACAGAATGAGTACACCAGAGATGAAGGAGTTGCAAATGCAACTTGAAGAACTTCTGAAGAAGGGGTATATACGCCCAAGTGTGTCACCTTGGGGTGCCCCAATATTGTATGTGAAAAATAAAGATGGAACACTAAGATTGTGCATTGACTTCAGACAGTTGAATAAAGTGACTGTTAAGAATAAGTATTCTCTACCAAGGATTGATGATCTTTTTGATCAATTGAAGGATGCAAAGATATTTTCAAAGATAGATCTCAGATCAAGATACCATTAGGTAAGGATTAAATAGGAATATACCAACAAGATCACCTTCAAGACAAGGCATGGTCATTATGAGTTCACAGTGTTGCCATTTGGGTTGTCAAATGCACTAGCTATTTTCATGTGCTTAATGAATGGTGTTTTCTGAGAATATCTAGACAAGTTTGTCATTGTCTTTTTGGATGAAATTCTTATATACTCTAAGTCAGAGGAAGATCATGAACATCATTTGAGGATGGTGTTGCAAGTATTAAGGGAGCATCAGTTCTATGCCCGATTGAGCAAGTGCTCATTTTATCAAAATCAAATTCATTATTTGGGGCATATCATTTCAAAGGAAGGGATAGAAGTGGATCCTGAGAAGATAGAAGCCATTAGAGAATGGTCAGCGCCAAAACATGTGATAGAGGTGAGATCATTCATGGGTCTTGCAAGCTATTACAAGAGATTTATTGAAGGATTCTCAAAGATATCAGACCCAATCACTTACTTGCAAAGAAAGGGTGTGAAGTTTCAATGGACATTTGTTTGTGAAAAGAGTTTCCAAAACTTGAAACAATTATTGAAAAGTGCTCCAATACTAAGGATTGCAGACTCAAATGAAGGCTTCATTGTATGCATAGATGCATGTAATGAAGGACTTGGTGGAGTCCTCACTCAAAATGGGTTTGTTATATCTTACGAATCAAGGAAGTTGAAGTAGCATGAAAGAAACTATGCCACTCATGATTTGGAGTTGGCAGCCATAGTGCATGCCTTGAGGAAATGGAGACACTACCTCATGGAGAAAAGGTTTGAGCTAAGAAAATACCACAATGGTCTGAAATATTTATTTGATCAACCAAATCTAAATGCTAGGCAAAGCAAATGGTTAGAATTTCTAAGCGAATATGACATTGATATAAAGCATATCAAGGGGAAAGAGAACAAAGTGGTTGATTCACTCAACAGAAGAGTACATGAATTTCATGCTACAACTATTAGCATGTACCAATCAGATTTGAAAGACAAAATTATAGAAGCTTCCAAATCAGATTTGCAATACAAGGAAATAGTGGCAAAATTACAACAAGCTAATTTGCAACAGAAAATTGATGAATACAAGCTAGATAATGAGGATATTCTTATGTATAGGGGAATAATTTATCTACCAAATTATAATGAATTGAAAATATGATATTGGGAGAAATGTATAATGCACATTATGCTGGGCACCCAGGATATCAAAAAGCTATTGCAGCTGTCAAGAACCAATATTATTGCCCAGGCATGAAGAAAGAAGTAGCAGATCTTATTGCCAGATGTTTGGAATGTCAAAATGTAAAGGATAAGAATAGACACCCAACTAGATTGCTACAACCATTACCCATTCCTGAGTGGAAATGGGAAGTTGTAATGATGGATTTCATCACCAAACTACCCAGAAAAAACAAGCAACATGATCCTATCATAGTAGTGGTGGATAAGATTACCAAAGTTGTTCATTTTATTCCAGTTAAGCTCACTCACAAGGAAACGAGCATTGTTGATTTTTGTATGAAATAAATTGTGAGATTACATGGAATACCCAAGAAAATTGTGTCTGATAGATATCCAAGATTTACCTCAAAGTTTTGGAAAGGGTTATTTAATGGATTTGGAACAAATTTGAATTTTAGTACAGCCTATCATCTAGAATTCAATGGACAAGCAAAGAGGGTGAATCAAGTGATTGAAGATATGTTGAGGATGTATGTGATGGATAAACCATCAAAATGGGAAGATTACCTACACTTGGTAGACTTTGCTTACAGCAATGGGTATCGAGCATCTCTAAAGATGAGTCCATTTGAGGCACTTTATGGCAGAAAGTGCAACAGTCCAGTAAGTTGGGATAACCCAATAGATGGAGAAGTGGTTGGGCTGGATTTGCTCAAGGAAATGGAGGAGCAAATAATAAAAATAAAGTAAAATTTAAAGACTGCCCAAGACAGGAAGAAATTTTTTTTTGATAAAGACATAACTCACGGAGAATTTAATGTGGGAGACCATGTATTTTTGAAAGTAAAAGCCAATAGAAGTTCCCTAAAGTTGGGAAACTATTCAAGGTTGGCATCTCGTTATTATGGGCCATTTGAAATCCTAGAGAGGATTGGTCCAATTGCTTATATGATTGCATTTCTTGCATCTTTGTCTGTTCATAATGTATTCCATGTGTCATTGCTGAAGAAATATATACCTGAGGCCAATTATGTTATTGATTGGAATGTGATTCAGGTGGAGCAAGAACGCACTTTCCGAGTGCATCTGTTGCACATTATGGACCGAAAAATCAAGCAGCTTCAAAATCGAGCCATAGGGCTTGTAAAGGTCCAATGGACCTGGTACGGTCCTGAGGAAGCTACTTGGGAGCATGAGGATGCAAAGTGGGTAGAATACATGCATTGTTTAGAGGAATTTTGAAAATTTTTGTTGTATATGGGTACATGATGCACTGAGGATAGTGCATAAATAAGGGGAGGGGATTGTCATATCCCTCGGTCGAACCCAATTGTAAATGTAATGTAAGTGTACTTAAGATGGTGAGTTGTTTTGACATCATTTTGTAATGCACCTTTCATGGCATAGTGCGTGCATGTACTGTGCAGTAAAATGATGTAGTGTGCACATTCTGGCATACCACGCGTAGTAACTAAAGTGCGCACAATATGGAGGCCAATGAGCCTTGTGTATATGATATGTGTTATAGGCTAGTGAGCTAGTTATTATAAGTTGGGATGCTTATGTTTTGGAATTAGGCCAGAGCACCTAGATGTTAAAGGCCAGTGCACCTATTTTGTATATGTCTCATGACTAATATAAAATACATCGCTGCGCACAGTCCGACCACGATAAAAGAGATGGGGGACTAAACTTCACCAGTTAGGGAAAGGGAGGACCAAAAGTTAAGGGAAAGGGATAAGTTATAGAGCTTAAGTCAAAAAGGAATATTATATTAATATTTCATAAAACATAGAGTATGGATAATTATTTTATCCTAAGTTCTAAAGTTGGGGACAAGTGGACCAAATTAGCTCCCAACATGAAAAGTGTCAATTTTGGGACGTTCATACATATCGTGGGGACTTCGCTCATTTGGGGATGCTTCCCATCATTCTTACCATTATCTCTCCCATGATTCCTTTGAGCATTCAACCATGACTCCATGACCATTTTTCACTCACGCAGTCCGTTATCCATGAGACATTCATTTCACTGTATCAGATGTGTATCCATAGCCATATATGTTTGTGTAGTTGGTTAGCTTGGGAGATGGACTGAAGAAGCGGGTTGTCAGGCCCGTGAGAAATTCTCTAGGTGAGAGAATTGCTGGGAATTGATTTCCTGAAGGTTCTAAACTACAACTACAGGGCTCAGAGACTTCTTGTCCGGACTGTTGCTGAAGCCCAGAAAGGAAGTGGGGAAGTCGAAGGAATGTTGAGCAGAGAAGAGGCACACTTCCTGGGGTGGGATAGGCATGTCGGGAATGAGGGGTTGTAGGCTGTCAGTTGAGTGAGCACCCAAGACAGAGTCTTTCCTGTTGTCTATTAGCCTATAGCTTGGTTAGGAATTCCTTTACCTAGGTGGAGTTTAGTCCCAGCTTAGGGGTGACTCACTGTTGAGAGTGATGAATAGTGTAGTCTAAGGCTCAGAGGTTCGTGGACGGTTCACACATAGTTGGTGACATTCTTACCAAGATAAGTACCAATTGTATGATAAATTTACATGTTGCATTGTTATTTACGTGCTTATTTTATGGGTTTATCCTATGTGTGGTTATAACCGTCTGGAAGTTTGGGTATTTCCTATATATGCTGCATGTCTATGTTTATTGTTATTACCATGTGAATTCATGCCAATACATATTGTATTTGTCGGTTACGTTTTATATATGAAGCTTCTGCAAGAGTGTTGTGTGTGTATGTTTTAAATGCATGCAGTTATATAAGATTTATGTGGAATAGTTCAGTCGGGTGTTGGGTATGTCACAATATGTTCCGCAGTGAGAGAAAAAAAGTGTTCCCTCATGTAGCGTGGCCCAGCCATGGGTGTCTAGGGATGTTACAAGTGATGCCAGACAAATTACCTCGATGATATGAAGTTGTATGCTATCCCCCATCTCCGAGGAATTAATATATTAAGAAAGATCACAATCCAAATATTCCAACACTATATTCTAGATGTTGCATAGATTTTCCGCTTTCAATTTGGGTGCACTCCACATCCAACAACCTCCTTTAATAACTTTGTGTTACTCTCAAGAATTAAAATTACCCATTATTAAAAACGCAATGAAATCCTTCATATAACATACTTTACAAGGTGAGGACTCCTCGATAGCATATGCAAGAGAGAGATATCTTTATAGGAATG
>JASDQU010739322.1:75973-88677 GCA_032191745.1 Picea mariana | reverse complement strand
TGACTTTGTTTTATGTTCAGTTTATTATGGTCGATTTATGGTTTACTGTGGTCAACTTATGGTTGATTTTGGTTTATGTTTGGTTTATTATGGTTGAAAATGTTTGACCATGTTTGATTATGGTTGAACATGGTTGACTTAGGTTGACTATGATTCACTTTCGTTGACCATGGCTAGACATTGTTAGCCATGGTTGACTATGGTTGACCATGTTGAATATGTTTAACCATAGTTTACTATGGTAATGATGAATTGTCATGTTCATTATGGTTGACTTATGTCAAATTGTTACATTCCTCAATGGTTATGTTGAAATATGACACCCATCAAGGGTTATGTCACATTGCAAAATTCCTCAAAAGATATGTGGGGTTCTGATGTTCCTCAATGACTATGTTGCATTGTGATGTTTATCTTCATTGTATTATGTTGAATTGTTTCATTGTATTATGTTGGATTATATGGAATTGTTATGTTACCGTTGAATAACAACATTCATCAAGGGTCATATCACATTTTTGATGTTCCTTAAATGGTTATGTCACATTGCAACACTCATCTTGGTGTACATACATTTAGTTGTATTGTTTATTAAGGGTTATCTCACATTGCGATGTGAATGAAATGATATGTTAGATGTCAATTTTACTCAATGGTTATGTAGCATTGTGATATTTATCTTAGTTGAAATAAAATTATTATGTTCCTCAATGGTTATGTCACAATATGGTGTTCCTAAAGGGTTATATTAGATTGTGACATTCCCTAATGGTTATTTCATATAGTAATGTTTATCATGGTTAACTTATGTTAACCATGGTTGTACTTAGTTGGCCATGTTTAACTATGGTTTACTATGGTTGATTATGATTGATTTTTTTTAACCAAGGTGTACTATGGTAATGTCACAATGAGACATTATGGTGGACTTAAATTGTTAAGCATGGTTGTATTTAGTTAAATATGGTTCAATATGGGTGACTTTGGTTGACTTTTATTAAACCATAGTTGCCTTTAGTGGGCCATCGTTCACTATGATTGACTTTGGTCAACCATGGTTGACCATGATTATTTATGGTTGACTTTGATTTATTATCGTTGATTATGTTTAACCATGGTTTACTATGACAATGTCACATTGTGATGTTCATCTTGGTTGACTAATGTTGAATTGCTACATTCCTCAATGGTTGTGTCACATTACGACATCCATCAAGGGTTATGTGGCATTATGACACTCATTAAGGGTCATGTTGGATCATGATGTTCCCCAATGACAATGTCACATTGCAACATTCATATTCATTGTGTTATGTCGAATTTGTATGTTCATCTATGGTTACAACACATTGCGACATTCATTAAGGGTTATGTCACCTTACAACATTCCATCAATGGTTATGTTTTAGTGAGATGTTCATGAATTGTCATGATGCATTTTTATATTCATCTTCGTCAGCTTATAAAGAATTTCTATGTTCCTCAACGTTTATGTTGCATTGTGAAATTCATGAAGGGTTGTGTTATGTTGCAAGGAATATATAAACATAACCATGGGTGACAACGGTTGACCATGATTCACTATGGTTGACCAAGTTTGACTATGGTTTTATTACACTGTGACATTCATGTTGGTTGAATTATGTTGAGTTTCTATTTTCATCAATGATTGCATCACATTGCAACGTCCATCGAGGTTTTTGTCACATTGAGATGTTCCAATAGGGTTATGTTCAATTTGACATTCCCCAACGATTATGTTGCATTGCAATGTTCATTTTCTTACTAATGTCAAATTGTACATTCCTCAATGGTTATGTTACATTGTGATGTTCATTTTAGTTGACTTACATAGAATTGTTATGTTTCTTAATGGTTATGTCACATTGCACATTCATGATGGGTTATTTCAAATTTATGATGTTCGTTAATTATTATGTCACAATGTGATGTTTAAATTGGTTGAATAATCCCTAATTGTAGTGTTCCTTACAGGTTATGTCATGTAGTGACATTTATGAAGGGATATGTTGTGTTGCAACATTCCAAAATGGTTGATAATGGTTAACTATGAAGGACCATAATGGACACAGGTTGGTTGTGGTTGACTATGGCTAACAATGCCTAGTTATTGTTGAACATGGTATACTTTCTAACTTGAAGAAATTGACTTCAATATAAGATCACATTGCAACATTAAGAGGTTGATCCAGATTATTTTCGACACGAAATGAGAGAAGAGATATAACACATAAATATACAGAGGTATTGAAAGAGAGCCAATAATATAGCATAGATATATCAGATATATAAAAAGAGGCACATATATATAGTAATACACAATTTCTATTAATGAGCGAAATGTACAAAACTATAGAAATACAAAGTGAAAGACTCGCTAGAATGGTGGAAACTTATCTCTGAGAAGAGATGTGATGGCTACTTGCATTCACAATAAGATGATTATTAGAATGAAGATCCAAAGGAATTTTTAACATAAAGAGAATCCAAAACCCTAAACCATGAATATGAAAAGCAAACAATTTTGTGGACACCGTTTTGGGTAGTTTGGTGTATCAACTTCCAAAGCGCATAACGTTGGCATAGGATCTTCGTTTGGGGTGCACGATAGCTCATTGGAAAGGTATCGATGGAGAGATTTATTTTGTGGACTCAGTTAGATCCTTTAATAATAATTGAGTTTCTTTATCCCGAAAAAAATTCATTTAGGCCCTCAAAATGGCCCTAGAAGTTTAGGAACCGAAAAATTGCTAAAAATAGTAAATTGCCAAAAGACTATTTTGAGCTAGATGGAATAGTTGAGCAGTAATGACAACTAATAAACTCAATAACATGCCTAGTTGCGCTATCCAAACACCTTGTTTTACCAATAAACGAATTTAGTCCATTGTTCCACCAATTTTTAAGTGCTTCAGAGTTCAAAGGGTATATTAGAAGCTTCTTATCTCATAAGAATTTTGGAGCGTCAATAAAATATTGATTCTTTTTCAGCCATCCTCTCCCTGCTCCTTTGTAACATGTCTCTGTTTTTAATTTGGAAAGTAGATATGCAACTTGATCTCACTATTTCATGTCTCTGTTTTTAATCTGCAAAGTAGATATGCAAATTGATCTCATTGTTTCTTGAGTGTGATTGTCACCAATAAAGTCAAACACGTTATGAAGGCCACATTAACAATTCCTTTTACAATCCAATATTTCCAAGTGCTTCCAAAAGGTGAGTGTAACTCATTCAATCTCTTCCAAATTTACTTCTATGTTAAAATATCAATTATTCCATATAATCATTTGCGATGTTTATTTTTCAACAATGAGGTGTAAATCAATTAACACATGACGCATGAACTTTTATTATACATTAAATTCTAAACACATCGATCAAATTATTGCGATGTTATGTTTGAATGCATTTAATTTTCTTTGGTTAAGTTTTATTTTAATCTCTAATCCATGAATGGTTAAGAGATATTAAATATCTTTGTGGTTGATACATCAGGGGTTAATATAGATCTAGGGTGGTTTTAGTTGTGGATACTCACACAAAATTTGTAACAGTAAATGTATATATCTAAAATTAATCTGATCATTTGAAATTTACAAATACAAAGAGTATTATCTAGAAGGATCAATGTTAGGTTGGTTGAAATTATAGAGAGTATTCTCTAAAAGGAACTATACAGTCACAATTTTTAGATGATCAACATTGGTATATGTCTAAGATATCATTCAAAATTTACTCACTTTCCTTAGTAGGTGGTAATTACAGAGAGTATTATTGATTTACTCACTTTTGTTAGTTGGTTGAAAGTATAGAGAGTATTATCGAGATGGATCATTTTCATTCTATCTTCTTTAGTTTTTAGTATAATGACACAGTTTGTAGATGATCAAAATTATGTATATGTATATATGAATATGATCATTTTAAATTTATTAGTTTTTCTAGTTTGTTGAAAACATAGAGAATATTATTGATAAGTTTACTTAAGAGTTACATGAGCAATAAATTGAATAGAAATAAAGTAACAATGTTGAATGATGAAAAAAGTGAATAACCAAAATGTAAGCAATTACAAACATTTTACATTGTGATCAATATAATTCTATCTTCTTTTACTATTCTTATAGTCACACTTTTTCCATCTTTCGATATTGATCATATGAAGAAAATCCAAGTTGAAATCTTATACTGTTCAAATCTTTAACTCAAGATATTCAAGTAAATGTCATACCATGTCTCTCTTTCTTCGCAATATTAATAGTATCTTTCTCCCATGTCAATACTTGTGACTTATGTATTGTTAATCCCCAAAAACGTTTCAAAGGAAGTTGTTTTTAATTACCTCTTTCAATAGGTGTAATAGAAATTGGTTGAGGAAATGATTCATCCCATGGAAGTCCCACATAATTATCAAATCTTAGTAAATTATATGTTGGTGGTTCTGGGGTAAAATTCCATGGTTATACAAACCCCATTACTCTTGCTTCAAAATACTAGCTTATTTTGTCCCTGATAATGGGTGGAGTGTTCACTCAAAACATTGGATGTTTCGAAACCCCATAGTTTTATCTAGAAAATTTGTCTATAATATACACAATTTATTGTACAGCTCCAAGATCACCATTGGCTAGTCCTGCATTTTTCCATATGTTTGATGTAAGCATCACCCGACCTCCAATTGCGATAAGTAACTCAATTTCCATGTCTTCTTCTTCTGTTTCCATAGAGTAGTTGTTTTTTCCTCTTGTTGCAACAATTCTTCCAATGGATGATTTGGTACATCATCGTTTGTTGCAAATAAATGTATTGCCTTATCAAAGGATTATTTTGTGGAAGCATCGAAGGAAGTATATGCACTAGTCATAAGTAACTTCAAGTATTCTATAGTTGGTATTGTATCCCTAAAATCCATCAACGAATGATGGAAACATTTTTACTCATTTCTTAGTCCATCTTGTCTAAACACGATATGAAGGGTCACAACTATTGTGAATGAGTTCCATAATTCTTTTGCAAGACCTTGGTATGAATATATAGGCTTATTTGTAATAGGTGGGAATTTTCCCAAACCACCAATCAATAAATGATCTCCCACCAAAAGGAATGCTATCATTTTCTCAGAAAGCCTCGTGAAGTCTCGAATCAATATTTGTTATGAAACTCATTTCATCTATTGTGATATATTTCATGTTTTTCATCTCTTATTATAAGGTAACTAAATGTGATATTTGTAAATGTGTTATCTCTTTTATTGGTATTTGAAGTGCAAAATGAATTTTTTTTGTAGATATGTTGAAATTTATAACCCTTGTAGGAGATAAAAGAAGTAAGAGACTTTTCTCAGGAGATGCACTATATGTGCCAATAATAGATAGGTTCCTATGTCTAATGAGTATATCTCAATCAAGAAAGAAATCTAAAAACCAACACTCTTTTTTCATACTTCAAAGATAACACTCTTCACACAATTGAAAAATTAGAAAGAAAAACTCATAAACAAGCATATGATCTAAAGTTCTTACTTAAGTGATAGACATGTTCATTGATGGCTCATGAAATGAAAATATGAAATTTGATTCTATATCCTAGAGCAACTAAAATAACAACAATTAACAATCTGCACATCCTTAAAAAGGAAACTTAATCTAGATTAAAATAAATATTAGTCAAAGTAAAACACTCCATTATATGTGCATGTAGGGTGAGAGATGGAGGTCTTGATTGTGCATGTGTTTGCAAGGTGTAACCTAATAAATTATGGAAAACAAAGATAAGTGTAGTGGGATGCTCCATTACAGGCTCATGTATGGTGAAATATAGAGACTCCACTTGTTCCTAGATTTGCAAAGTACAACAAGCATTTAATACATTTAATCTAGCAAATGATACTCACACAGAAATAACAATTAACTACTCATAAATTGTTGAATGCATACTGTACATAAAACTCTTACTCACTCAAATTCATCACACATCTATATTGTATGTCATCAAAGGTTTCACTGAAATATAACATGACTAAATTTTAAATTCTACGATTAAGTACAAAATTACTATGTTCACACACACACACACACATACACACACAGAGAAATCCAGAATTATAATTACAAATAAAATACTATGAATCTTACCTCGATTGGGTTGGTGGGCCCTTTCCATACCAACAAGGAATCTTAAGAAAGACTTACAGAGAAAAATAGTTGAACATACATTTGAAATCCATGAATTGCAACTTATATCATTCCTTGAGAAGTAGGTGTACAATCAACAATCTTCAAAAATCAAACCTACAACATAAAAGTTCCTTCTCCTTCAAGAAACAATATTACAAAATAAAAATTCCTCCCCTCTCTCAGACCTATGAGGTCTTATTTATACATAAAATCCATGGAGGAATGGATGAAATCGAATCCCCAAACTAAGAAAACAATTTTTACAATTTTGCAATAATCCCAAAAATCTGTGTTTCATCAATTTGGGCAAATTCGAGTTAGGGATCCACCCATATCTTCCAAACAAATTCTAATTTTGAAATGATGCCCACTTATTACTCAATTTTCCATATTCTATACAAAACCCATATCTTCAAATTTCTAGATCTTATACCATATGCACGAAGATCGAGGCACAAGTTGGTAGTTTGAGATTTTTACTAATTTTCTCATAATCATTCCCCCTAAGATGGAGGTCTACATGTATGATCTGGGTGAATTTTAACCACATGTCCAGATGAAAACATCGTTCTGGACAAAACCCGTGTGCCCAATTTTCTTCTAGAAACATTCAAAATTTTTGAATAATGTCTAGTACCAGATTAGCACGGTTGGTATCGGATTAGAAATGTTAGTACCAGAATCCTATAGGCATGGTTTTAGCACTGGATTAACACAGTCATGACTATGGGTACTGGACCAGCGCAATGGTAGTACTAGATGGAGCTAGTACCGAAATAGGCACAATCTACTACCAGATGAAGCTGGTACCGAAAGAGGCGTTGAGTTGGTACCAGATGAAGATGGTACCAGAAGAGGTGAGAAGATGGTACCTGATGAAGCGCAGAGATGGTACCATATGGAGCTGGTACCGGAAGAGGTGAAAATCTGGTACCGGATGAAGAGAATAGGTAGTACCGTATGGAGTTGATATCAGAAGAGGCACAAAGTTGGTACCAAATGGAGATGGTACTAGAAGAGGTGGAGAGATGGTACCAAATGAAGTGCAGAGTTGTTACCATATGAATCTTGTACCGGAAAAGGCCAAGACCTGGTACCAGTTGAAGTGCAGAGATGGTACCGAATGAAGCTGGTACCAAAAGAGGTAGAGAGATGGTACCAGAAGAAATGCAACGCTGGTACCGGAAGAGGTGCAGAGATGGTACTAGATGAACGTGAAGGTAGTATCAGATCACTGCAAAGTACCGTATTAGGAGGAGTATTGGTACCATATCATTTGGTTGTTGCAGTACCAAACGATCAGAAGTATCGAATAAGGTGATGCCTTGTCAGGAAGCTACTAAATAATACTCAAAGTATTTAGGAGCATAAATAATCAATAATTTAATCAATTTTAATCAAGAAAATCAAACAAATCATGATTTAACATAAGTTACCTCTCTATGCACATGGACAAGGTCACTAAATGGATTTGTGGAGGAAATGATCAACATATGCACATGTGAGAGGTGAAATTGACTGAGATAGAGGATAATATAAGGTAATAAAGGTGTCAAAATGGAGACTCAACATTCTCCCATGCTTAATTCATTGCATGTCCTCATGCAACAATGATCTTCAAAATTTCAAAATTGATGATACTCTTCACTTGATCAAGCATTTCCTGAAGTTCCACCTTTCTTCAACTCCTTAGGTTCTCTTTTAAGTAACCTACTATACAATATAAACTTCTTGGCCTATGCTTCACACTTCTTACCCATGGCAAAGTAGTTATGACAGAAAAGTGGAGTCATGAGTAATAGATTAGATCTTTTAGTTATTTGACGTTAAGTCTTATCCAATCTATTGTGGATCATAGTTAGGAAAAAGGGTTGGATGTTACTCTAATATGATTATAGGATAGTGGCCAAGAGTTTTCATAACGAATTTGACTAATAGACCCCCTAGCTAGATTACCTTTAAAATAAAAGTGATATAATCATAGTTTAGATCTCATTTGAAGAGAGGAACGCATAAAGGAATACATCCGAAGATGATTAACTCGTTTCTTATCCAAGTTTTTAGAGATGAAGCTCTTCTTTCTTAGGTAAGCTTAATTACATATACCGAGGGTCCCACTTTCATGCAAACCTATTTTTTTTAAAGATAAAAAACTAAAGTGGATACTTGAAGGCTCTTAAGAACATCACCCGAGAGATATAAAGGTCATCTTCTAGCCTTGATTTGATAATGATTTCTTCATAATGAGACCTAAGGATTTTTGTTCAGTTTTAGGTGTGCCACTTTATGTTTTTCAACTCCCTTTACCCCGCATAGCCCCACTGCTAGCATTCCTATTCAGTACCCCGACAAGTTTACCTTAGTACCATACAAGCATGGCCCCAGTGCCAACAATCATGTTTAGTACCTCAGTGGATTTACTTGTACTTCTTGATACTTCTATTTTATTATATTACTCAAAATATTTATAATGATGTATATTGTTCATTGACAGTTTTAGAGTATAAGGAAGGCAGGTGGTACAAGAGAGTTTTAGAGTTATTAGGCACATAATTAACTACTTGAAATTATCCCAAGGGAGACATCATCCACATTAGACTTAAGTCTCAACTATTCAATGTATAATGGAACATCTTGGATAATGACTAAGAGGGCCTTCTAGTTAATCCTATTAGGGTTCTCATGAAAGTTCATTGAGGTTTTCTAAGGGCGGTCCACCACATGAGGTTTTCATAAATACCTCTCAAGAGAAACTTGTAAAGATAAACTTGGATAATAACTTGTTCAATCAACTATGTTAGTATTAGACATAATGGTGCCACCACTTTTCAATGGATATTTCAATTAGCAATCACTTTTTTCAAAATGATGAGGTAATAAGATAGGTGCACCCATTATCATATGGAGATAAATGTTAAAATGTATTCTTAAAGGATAGAAAGGATGATTCATTTATGGGTGAGTGTAGAAATGTAGGAGGAAGATGTACATGAGAGTAAAGAAAAATTCAACACAAGACTTAAATGATCCTTGATAGAAAGAACATGAATAGATTAACCCATACCTCCAATTACCTAAAGTTAAAACAATGTTAAGCACATGACAAAGATCATATCACTTTGGCATCAGTACCAGATAAGTAATGGAGTAGGATAGTACCAGAACATAATTCTATAGTACTGGAACATAGCAGTATTGGAACATAATTTTGCAGTATTGGAACATAATTCTACAGTATTGGAACAAAACAATACCAAAAAAAAGAATGAAAATAAGTAACAGGGGGCAGAAATAGAGTGACAGGATGAATGATTTCTATAAGAGATGTATACAAGGGCTCGTGGAAGTTCATGGTATGGAGCATGCAATAATTGAGGACAGGAGGATGTATGAGAGTAACCACATGTTTAATACATAATTATTCTAATTCCTTAATAAAATGAAAAAATGTTGAGTTTATGCATCCTATTACATGAAGCATTTAAATCAAGCAGCAAAAACTTTGAATATAAGATAAGGAATAGCAACACCTCATTACTAGTACCGGATCACCTTAGTACTAGATGAACGTTGATTTCTTTTTGCCCAGTACTGGATGAATGCAAACCTTGTCCAGTACCGGATGAACACATAGTTCTTTTTTTCCCAGTACTAGATGAACACATAAGTTGGCCAGTACTAGATGAACATAGACCTTCTCCCACAGTACCGGATGAACGCAAATATTTTCCCAATACCGGATGAGCGCAGATTTGAATTTGTTGCAGCACCAGAACAACACAGAGAGAATATTTGTAGTACCAAAACAACACAAATATGTTATCCAGTACCGGATGAACATAGAAAGAATATTTGCAGTACCAGAATAACAGAGAGATGTTATCCAGTACCGTATCACCACAAAATTTCATTCTTGTACTCAATGAGAATTGGATAAGGTACCTGGTGGCGTATTCTACAAACTGGAATTTGTAGGCTTCTCTTTGTGGCTGGAATACTCTGAGCATCAATATGTATAAGATGCTAGCAATCACTGTTGCTGCAGGAAGAAACATATGAACTTGTTCTGTTGAAATATCATGCTGGAAAAACAATGCTTTTGTTGCCACTTACATTTTATTAGAAAATAAACCTAACTACTATTGTCTCATCAACCACTCCCCCATGCTTGAGGTTTTTCATGGCCTCATGAAAATAATGTGAGACACTAAAAAATGACTTCTCAGAAGGTTGCAAACATCTATTAAAAACAAACCAATAGAACTAATTAAAACTAGATTTTTATTCATGCTTACAAACATAAAATTTAGGGAAAATGTCAAAAGTTGAATTATTGGCTATGAATAAAATAGTTTGGAATTAACATTTAGTTTCAACTGCTATTAAAAAGATCAATTAATTGATCATCCTTATGAAATAGTGGTCTTAAAATAAATAGGTAATGATAAATCATGAATGCAGATCATTTTTAACAACTTAAGGAAGAAGAAGAAATTTGAAGAAATAGGTCATGAAGCACTCCCTTAAGTGTTATTTTCTATTGAAAAGGATGCCTTCTCCGCTTTTGAAACCCTTCTAGTATTATGTGTGCATTCGGTGGATGAAGAGATTCCCTTCTCATAACATTCCAAAAAAAATTATCGTAACTTTTAGAAATAAATCTACTATAGGAACAAAAGATCTTAAACGGATTGCTTTATTAACTTTTGACATTCCCATTTATGAAAAGTGTGAAAGATATGTTGCATTGTACTTATGTGCAACATTTATTTATTTATTTACCTATCCTACTCTAATTGAACAAAAGAAAATTTCCTTCAAGTATAGGAATACTTCCAGTGAATCCATGTGTGTAACAAGGTTAGAAATATATCCATACTCAGGTTTAAAACATAAATTTTAATGCATATGGGAGTATGAAGGACCGGTTTCTTTGATGATGAGATCAAATAACAATGAAAATTAAAAGAGTAGTGTGACCTGAAAACTAATTGGAACCATGTTTCAATAGGATCAAGATATTCCCATTTCCCTTCTTTGTTTAGGTCATACAACATGTGCTCCTTTTCCATGCTACGCATATTATCTTCTTCAAGATGATTGGTCTTTGGAGTACATACTAGATCTGTTGATAGGCATGTTAAGAACTCCTCAATATTAGGTTCCAATGGTTTCTCTCCATTGAATAATATCCATGATTCTTTGGTCTCCTCAACAAATTGACAATAGGAATCCAAAGCGTCTTCTAAATCTTCTTGTGGAGAGACAACTAAATTCTTGACTATTGTTAAGATATGCTCTTCCTGAGAGGCAGATATCCCAGCTGCTACTACATTGTGAGAAAGTTATTTGAGGAAAATTATTCAAGCTATTGGTCATCCTTCAATTACTCTAGCTGGTTGATGATCCCTATCTCGCAACACAAATTAGTACTTGAGGGTTCTTACAGCACCCCAAAAATTATTTATCATCAAAGATTTGAATTTTAAAACTAAGAAATTAAAACTATTTGCAAAAATAAAACCCACCAAACTTGAACTCCTTGCATTATTGGCACCCTGTTGTTACTAGGTTATCAGTTTGCACAAGTTAGCTCATCATAAATAAAACTAAATTTGCATAAATAAAAAAACACTTGCATTAAAAGAAGAGAGAACAACCTAACTTCGGAGAAACCCCACCAAAGTGGATGTGTGGGCTCTTCCCTCATGTCTTACCATATTCTCTTTTCCCTTAGGTCATCCATAAAACCAATCCAAAACCATTAAAGCAATCTGATTCAAACACTACCTATTACCGTTTACAACTCCCCGATAATGGCGCCAAAATTTTGGAGCAATTATATGCATAATATATTACCAAACATAAATTATCGACTGAGATTCGTAATCAGTAGAGTTGATTCACTATATGTGTCGATAACAGATAGGTTCCTATGTCTGATGAGTATATATAAATCAAGAAAACAATCTAAAAACCAACACTCTATTTTCACACTTCAAAGATAACACTCTTCACACAATTCAAAAATTAGAAAGAAAAACTCATAAGCAAGCATATGATCTAAAGTTCTTGCTTAGGTGATAGACATGTTCATTGATGGCTCATGAAAGGAAAATATGAACTTTTATTCTATCTTCTAGAGAAACTAAACTAACAACAATTAACACTCTGCACATCCTTAAAAGGGAAACTCAATCCAGCTTAAAAGAAATACCAGTGAAAGTAAAACACTCCTTTATAGGTGCATGTAGGGTGAGATATGGAGGTATTGATTGTGCATGTGTTTGCAAGGTGTAAGCTAATCAATTATGGAAAAGAAAGATAAGTTTAGTGGGATGCTCCATTATAGGCTCATGTATTGTGAAAGATAGAGGCTCCACTTGTTCCTATCTTTGCAAAGTACAACAAGCATTTAAAACGTTTAATCTAGCAAATGATACTCACAGATAAATAACAATTAACTACTCATAAATTGTTGCACTCATACTGTACATAAAACCCTT